>VDFB02281492.1:345537193-345614992 GCA_007258455.2 Sequoia sempervirens | reverse complement strand
ACTCATTCAAAGCAACCCCCTAATCATCAATCAAAGCATCATACTAAATCCTCCCATCTTGCCATTGATATTGCAACAACAAATGACAACCATCCTAATAACACAAGCAACCGTCACAACATCGACCATCCCCCAAATACCTAAAAACATGGTCTCTCAAGGACCAAGCATATCAATCGCACCATCCACTACACAAATCTCAATCATCAATACAATGGTGCCTCTCATCACAACAACAAATACCATTTTGAATCCACCACCACCACTTCCACCAAACTCAAACACATCAAACCAATATAGCATCATGTTACAAGCCACTCAACAAGTTTCCTATCAAAAGGAACTCCAAAAAATCCAAAATTGACAAGCTACACAACTAGTCGCTCAGCAAGCACAAGCCCAACTAGTCGCTTAGCAAGCACAAGCATAATTAGTTGTATGACAAGCACAACAAGCACAACAAGCTGCACAAGCAACACAAGCAACTCAAGCTGCTCAGGCCACACAAGCCCCACAAGCTAACCTAGCTCAAGCACAAGCTCAATCAAAAGTGCATGCACAGGCATAAGTGCAAGCACAGTACCTTGCACAACAACAAATAGCCCAACAAAAAGAATACTAGCAAGTGCTGAAGCAATACCAAGAGTAGCAAGAAGCAGCCCAACTCGTGGCCCAACAAAAAGCATTGTCAGTACAACAACAACAAGCTCAACAACAAGCATTATTAGCGCAACAACAATAGGACTAACAACAAGTGTTGTTGATACAGTAGCAATTATAAGCATACTTGGTGTAGCAAAATGTTCAAACGCCATCCACCAACACATCAACCAATCCACCCATCCCTCCAATGATTGAACCACCACAAAACACCTTCATCCCACCCCTTGATCTACAAGATGATGTAACAATGCAAATCAAGTTTCTCTCACAACAAGTACTTGATCTTCAGTAAGGGAAAACCACAAAGACACCCAACAACTTGTGTCACTATCTATTTGACAGGAGTCTTCCAATGAAACCATTCCCAAAGGGATTTGAAATACCCAAATTTGATAAATACCGTGGGACAGGAAACCTTGAAGATCACATCAAGGAATTCCAATTACATTGCATGAAAGTCACATATGATGATACATATCTGATATGGATATTTCCTAGAAGTTTGGTTGGCCATTGCATGGATTGGTTCTCTCGCCTTCCTCCTGGCATCAAAAAATTCCCAAGAGATAGTAGATGCATTCATAAAAAATTATGCATTCAATATTAGTATGGATGTTAGTCTAGAGGAACTATCGGCTCTTAAACAAGGTAAAAATGAATCATTTTCTTCCTTCCTACGATGATGTCAATCCAAGGCCAATAGGAGAAAATGGGTCATGTTAGAAGAACAAGTTTGCACTATCATTTCCAATCTTGAAGGAGCCTTGGAATTTTATATCAAGGTGCAAGGTATCACCACGTATGACCAATTGATCTCCAAGGTGCTTAACATTGAATGAGCCCTTATTGCACAAGGAGGGGCACCCATATATCCTAAACAACAAAACAATCACCCATCCACCAACTATAATGAAAAACCTCGCACATGGGAAATTTTTTTTTTACCAACGATGGTGTTGTCGATGCCAAATTTGTCATCAATGCCCCTCAGCAAAACACACTAGCACCCCAAAACAACCCCAAAACAACAATCAAAAAAATCGACAAGCTAACACTATGACTTAGCAGCCGAGCAATCAAAAAATCAACAATGTGAATGATCAAAGGGGGCCACCCAGTGAAACAAAAAATCCCCCAAGTGAAAGTACACAACCCTTTGGGAATTAGCTGAATCCATCATGAAGAGATTGGTGGAGGAAAAACTCATCACAATTCCCACCTATGAAAACTATCAAGAACCCTTGGTAAAACCATCATGGTACAATTAAAATCACCTTTGTGATTTCCAAAAAATCAAGGGGCACACAACTGCCTGTTGCATGAGGTTCAAAAACTTTATTCAAGACCTCATTGACAACAAAACCATAAATGTGGAACTAACGGGAAATCAAAATCTCAAGATCTACATGAATCTGATGCCCAATCATAACAACAAAGGGTAAAATAACAATGATAAGGGAAAATCTGCATTCAAAAGTGTGAATCACGTATACGACCATGTCATCGCATCCCTAGATGAGTATTGCACTGATATCATCACCAAAGGAGCCCAAGTTGATTGTGGAGTCACCACAAGAGGAAAAAAAGTCACCATCCTAGGGTCATCCTAGCCAAATAGAGCATCGACTTCCAACCAAAGATCTATTCCTAGTGGCTACAATGTCCTTGACCAGTTGAAAAGAACCCCATCACAAATCTCCATCATGAAATTGTTGAAAATCTCACCATCCCACAAAAAGATGCTTGAAGAAGCCTTTTCCTCATCTTTCATCCCCACTGATCTTGATGAGGATCATTTCAAAGCTATGGTTGCACACCTCACTACACCTCACCTTCTGACATTTTTAGAACAAGATCTTCCAACACAACCATCTCACAATCGTGTACTTCATCTTGAGGCTTATGTCCATAAAAACAAGGTCAAGAGGGTCTTGGTAGAAGGAGGTGTAGGGTTGAACATATGCACCCTTAAATTAATAAAAAGCTTGGGCTTCTCCAAAGATGTTGTTGTAAAAAGAAAAGCCATAACCATAAGAGCCTACGATGATCAAGAAAGAGTGTCTTAGGGCACAATCCAACTCCATATTCAAGTAGGGTTGATCATCATGGAAACATGTCAAGTTCTCGACCTAGAACTACCTTACAATATTTTCCTGTGGCATCCCTGGATTCATGGGATGCAATCCATTGTGTCCACCTTCCACTAGTGTGTAAAGTTTCCATACCAAGGCCAAGAGATCACTGTCCATAGGGATCCTGAACCCTTTTACTATTACAAAAATTTGGAAGAAAAACATTATAAAATCCCCCAAGTACCTAAGAACGACGAGGGCCCCTCAACTCCATACATTGATCCAACTACTCTCGCCTCCACTTATGCAATAGAGACACCCTCCATCCATGCCATCTCTGATATTAAGGTCATTATCTAGAACAATGGGTGTGGAGATTATGCAATTCAAAAAAATTCCTTTGTGGTAGTAGAGTTATGACAATCTCCTAGGTCATGAGGATGACCACAATCAAATAATGCTTCCTCATCCCAAACCTTCATAGCAGGTTCCTCCAGCTTCAAAAGTTGGGGAGACCTAGGTCGGGAAGTAATAGAAGAGGACCCATCAAACCTCTTGTACCAGGACAATAGACCAACACCTGATCTACCTATGGATGATAGCAGTAAAGGCTTACAAATGATGCTTTCCATTGGCTATGATAGAAAATAGAGGATTGGATAGAATGAAAATGGACTCCTAGTACCCATCATTCCTAAGATGCAAATGAGAAATCTTGGCCTCGAATGCACCCCTCTGAGTATAACCATACGTGGTCAAAATCCCACAATTAAGGTAGTCAAGACTCCCCCTCAGCTATCAATGGTCACCCTTCAATTACCTATTTCGACAAGTCTACCTTTAGACAATTTCACCTTAGACATAAATGATGTGTGTGGTAGTGATGAGGACCCCATAACTAATTTTCCTATGCTTTTTGAAGACACCTCCCTACTCATGATTAGTACCTTCTATTTTGAGACCAACAACCATCAAGCCCATGAAATCAACCTAGTCTACCCCTAGCTCATTGATTACAACCAATGAGGACCACCAATTCTAGACACTTTTGAAAATGATGAGGTGCTCTCATAATTCATGGGACTATGGAACATAATGCCACATGGAGATCACAGGGCTGGACTTGATATCATTTTGGACACACAAGCTTATTATGGGCAGACGATTGAATCCTTTAGTCGAAAAAGAAAAAAATTGAGAATAATCTCAAAGTCTTTGAGTGAAAACCGCACTGTGACACTCTCTAACTAAAAAATAGTGAAAATAAAGGACGTATCCAATGGTAAATTCCTCTCTAAGGTTCGCGAGGATGAAGGATTCAATATTCCTCTTAGTGCTCTACATCAGGAAAGTTCAATGGTTCTAGCTGAGAAGTGCAACCCGATCAACTTGGGAATAGAGGAAACTCTACATATCACATTTTATGCCAAATCATTGATGTCGGAAGAACAGGAGCTCCTAGCTGCCTTTTTAAGGGAAAGAAAGGTCAACTTTGCATGGAGCTATGCTAACATGCCTGGGCTTGATCCAAAGATTATGGTCCACCATCTAGTAGTTTACCTTGAAGCAAAGCCTATCAGAAAAAAGCTCATAAAATACATCCCTAGATAGCCTTGTTGGTTAAAATGGAATTAAAGAAGTTACTTGATGTAGGGTTCATATGACCAATCGACTATCCAGAGTGGGTATCAAAACTAGTACATGTTTCAAAGCCTGATGGGGGCATCTGTATATGCACAGATTTTAGAGACCTCAACAAGGCATGTCCCAAAGATGACTTCCTACTTCCCAACATTGATATGATCGTAGATATGGCTGTGGGACATGAGATTATTTCACTAATGGATAGATTTTCCTAGTATAACCAAATCATGGTAGCCAAAGAAGACCAACACAAAATGGCTTTTACTTATCCATGGGGGACATATTGTTGGAACATTATTTCATTTGGCCTAAAGAACACTAGACCAACATATCAAAGGGCCATGAACTTAATATTTCATGACATGGTCCATAAGAATGTGGAAGATTATTTCAATGACATATTGGTAAAATCCAGAAAAAGGCAAGACCACATAGTAGCATTGAGTGCCATCTTTGACAGACTTGAGGAATACAAGGTCTGCCTTAATCCAAAGAAGTGCATCTTTAGCATACAATCAAGGAAGCTATTGGGATACATCGTTTCCATGAGAGGGATTGAAATAGATCCTACCAAGGTAAAGGAAAAACTCGAGATGGAGGCACCTAAGACTTTGAAGCAGCTAAGAGGCCTACAAGGTAGGCTCCAGTCAATTCGTTGATTCATAGCTCAGCTAGGAGACACGTCAATCACATATTCTCACCTACTCCACAAGGGGGTAGCATAAAAATGGGATGACAAGTGTGATCATGCTTTTAACAAGATCAAATATTACTTACTCACACCACCAGTGCTTATGCCACCAATCCCAAGAAAGCCTCTAATCCTCTACATATCAGCAACAATAGCAGCTCTTGGTGCTCTCCTAGCTCAGCATGATGAAAATAGAATAGAGAGGGCCATCTACTACATCATTCAAACCATGGTAGGGCATGAGTTAAATTATTTATTCATCAAAAAGGCTCACCTAGAAGTGGTTTTTTCATCACAAAAATTCAGACACTACATGTTAACATGCAAAATCAAACTCATTTCCAAGATCAATCCACTCAAGTACCTACTTTCCAAAGCAATGCTAACATGAAGGATGGACAAGTGGGTTATAATCCTATCGGAATATGGAATTGAGTATGTGAAATGCAAGACCATCAAAGGGAAAGCTATTGTAGACTAACTAGAAAATATGCCAATGTATTCATAGAATCCGCTAATTTCAGAGTTCCCTGATGAGTCCATCTTCAAATTGAGAATAGTAGAGCACTGGAAGTTGTAATTTCATGGTTCCTACACACAACATGGATTAGGAGCCACGGTCTTTTTCATCACTCCACAAGGAGACTGCATACCAAGATCCTACAAGTTGGAATTCCTTGCACAAACAATATCATAGAATATGAGGCTCTAACCATATGACTCAGAATAGTAGTGTAGTGGCATAATCAATCAAGTGAATGATGAGTACCAAACTAAGGATGACAAGCTAACTACATACAAGAAATTGGTGGAAAGTCTTAAGGAGTCCTTCATTGAAATCACATTCAAGCAGATACCTAGAGGAAACAACAGAGTGGAAGATGCCATGGTGATAATTGGATCCCTATTGGATATCCCTCACAATGTCCAAAAGCATGAATTCCTGGTAGAGAATCTTCTCATGCCTCATTCAAGATACTAGAGTCATAATTTGTGTGTGAAATTCTTGGTCCCGGTGATCCTTGGTACCATGATATATACACTTATCTGAGAATAGGAGTCCTCTCAGCTGACTTAACCTCAAACCTTAAGAAAACCTTTGTCAAGAAAGAATCTCGATTTGTCATGCTAGGAGAAACCCTTTACTGTAGAAGCATTGAGGGAACCCTATTATGTTGCTTAAACTTTGAGGAGGCATTGATCGCCTTAATCGAGGTACATAATGACATATATTGTTCACACTTGAGTGGTATGACCTTGACCAATAAATTGCTGAGGACGGGGTACTATTGTTCTACTATGGAAAGAGAAGCACATGACTATGTCAGAAGATTTCTACGATGTCAGCAGCATGGGGACCTCATCCATGCACCTACTCAAGAGCTCCATCCTATTGTCACACTTTGGCCATTTTCATAGTGGGGGCTTGATCTCATTGGAAACATCACCCCCACTTCATCCAGTGGCCACAAGTTTATCATTACTACCACTGAGTACTTCACAAAGTGGGTGGAAGCCATTCTGATGAATTACATTATTGGAAAGCATATATCAAAGTTCATCCTAAACTATTTAATATGCCGCTATGGTGTCCCACAAGCCATTATCTCAGATAACGAGACACCATTCAAAAATTAGGATGTTCGTGACCTATGCTACAAATTCAAAATCCAACATCACTTTTCCACCCTGTATTATCCCCAAGGAAATGGTCAGGCTAAGGCTACAAACAAGACCATTCTAAACATCCTCAAGAAAATGCTCAATGAAGCTGGTCATGATTGGCATCTCCAACTGAATCCCACCCTCTAAGCCTATTGAACCAACATCCGCACACCAATAGGTCCCACCCCTTTCTCCCTGGTCTATGGATCATAAGCCATATTACCCATTGAGATCGAGCTCTTGTCACTAAGAATATCAATGCAGAATCTCATCACAGATGAGGAATATCGGGTTTCAAGACTAAAAAAGATGGAATTTCTAGATGAGCGGCATATGGATTCCTTGAATCATCTACAGGTGTATCAAAACCTACTCAAGCAAAGCTATAACAAGAAGATCAAGAGCAAGACCTTCCAGTTCGAAGAACTTGTCATCACAACAAGTTGAACCCAACTGGTTGGGACAATTTTTCATCACAACAAGTTACAATTTAGGGGCATATCAGTTATCAACACTAGAAGGCAAACCTCTACAAGAGCCCATGAATAGCTCCCATTTGAAAAAAAATTATGCCTAATCTTGTGAGGTGTAAAACTAAAAAATTAGAAAAAGTCCTAGCCATTACTTTGATGAAAACCTGGCAAACAGGCATCTTGGTGACAAAAAAAAATATCAAAAAGCAAAATATCCAAAAAAATAAAAAAAGGATTAAAAACAGTAAAGAAAAAAATTGTCATGTAGTGAAAGCCACTACAGTGGAATTTTGGGCATGTACCTTGGTGAAAACCTAGCAAACAGGTGCCTTGTTCTACATCATTCATTCATTGCATTCCATATATCCATCCATCACCCATCCACGTCCAAACCATAGCTTGGTCCTGTGTTTGCATCATGATCCCTCCTAGTACTACTTGGCCCATTCTCAAGGTCAATTTGTCCTACCTTTATCGAGGTAGTCTATTGCTTTGTGCTGGGGGCATGATCTCGTTGGATCAGATTCATGTATTTTTCTGAGGTCCCTAAAATCAAAAAATTCAAAAACATTCATAAAATCAAAAAAATCCAAAAACATTCATAAAATCGGAAAATCCAAAAACATTCAAAACATATAAAAAATCCAAAAGACAAGTCAAAAATGTCGGTAAAAAAAAATCAAAAACAAAGTCATCTTGTCGAACTATGTCATCTCTGAGATTTTGAATGTAGGCAAGGTTGATCTTTGATCTTCCCCCGAGGCACTTTGGTTAGTCCCTTAGGAGTCTATCATAATAAACTAGAAATCCATTTGTTCATATCTCATCAATAATAAAGTTTGTGTCAATCGAACTATGTAGTCTCTGCGTATATAACGTAGGCAAGGATAATTTGTTGATAAACCCTTGAGGCCCCTATGATAGGTCTTTAGATTAGTATCTTGGTCAAAATCTTAGAAAACCCCAAAACATTTAAAAATTTGAAAATCAAAACATTTGTAAAATCTTAAAAATACCAAAAACAACCTCAAAACATTTCAAAAACATCAAAAACATCCAAATATTTAAAAAATCCATCTGTCTCATCTCGCTTTCACCCACAATAAACACCACTCATAATAAATCATCGTCATCCTCAACCTTTGGTAAAATAGTTGAAAACAAGTCTAGCAGGTTCAAAAGTGAAAACTCAAAATGTCAACGTCTCAAGCCTAGGTCAGTAAGTAAACAAGTTAGTCAACTCTTTGTGTCAATAGCTTATCATCCAATCAGTCCCAAATCAATCATCTGATAACATCATGTCCTGGGATGCATCCTTCCTACAATGGACATCAACATCAGGCATCACTATAGTTTTAGTCTTGGCTAGTGGTATTGAATAACATTAGCTTGTTTGTTTGCTTTATCTTTGTCTTTTGACTTATTCTTTTGCGCTCATTTTGAGGACCTCTTGGTGATGTCCCAAAAAAAGGGATTTAGAGAGAAATAAATGGGGCAACGATCATTATCTTTTTTATATGCTGCACTTGTTGGATATTCTTGTAGTATAACTTGGTTATGCATGCTTTTGCTTGGTTTATAGGGAGGGTGTTTTAGGTGTCTTGTTGACCACATAGGAAGGCTTTCTTTTCTATGTTTTAGTCTGAGATATTTGAAATATCTAAACTAAATTTTGATTAAGGTTTCGTTTGCCAGGTGTGAACATGGATACTCCTATCTGATTGTCGAGTCAAAATCCATCACACTAGGTACAACGCCATCTTGGTTCTTTATACCTTGATACATCGCATATATGTGTTTTATCAAACATAAGGTAATTGGCCCTTTAAAATCCCAACTCCTGGGTAAGCAAGATCATCATCATCATCATCATCATCATCTTTTGACTTGTTGGAGTCTCTTATTTTTCTTATATCTTCTTTCCGCACTAACATGGTACCATGACAGTTAATCACAAATCATTATTGCCAGTGCATCCATACTACATCCATAAACCGTTAGCATACTACATAATGCGTAGAATATCATATAGAAAGTATTAATCATATCACATGCATTGCATTTCCATCATTGCATAATATAGATTGGTTATTCTAAATATTTGATAAACCATACATGTACATTCATTACATAAGCATAAAAGAGACCATCCCACATGCATTATTAAACTCATATCACATATCGCATCAAAGCATCAATTACATAATCATATAGACATATCATGAACATCATATACATAGAAATTATTAACATCCACTGCATCATATGCATACATATCATCTATTTGCATCATCATAACATAGGCATCATTTCATAAACATCATACACCATTTCATAGACATCATTAAATGCATCATCGCAGCATATCATGTGCATCATCATAATATTAATAAATACATCACCATATCATACATGAGAAAAAAACTGAAAAGAAAAATATTGCATCTCATGCATTTTATCATCCATTAGGTGCATAATATAGATTTGTTAGTCTAAGCATTTGAATATCATAACATTTTGCATACATCATCATAAAAAGTGCATAGAAAAGATATTGAAAAAGAAATGCATCCATAAATCATTGCATCACATGTAGACCATCGCATATAGAAATTAAAATTCATCCATAATGCATAAATCAAATAGAGCACATCATACATCAGATCAAAAACATCTCATAATAGATATATCATCAAATAATATACTGCCATGGTACAAAAATCTAGATCAAGTGTGTATCAAATACATAAATTACAATGGCCCACTAGGCTATCAAAAATGAGCATGTAGGGCACAAAAGAATCGTGTCTCTGATCAAATCGACTAACCCTACTAGCTTCCCTCACCCTTGTTGGGTTGTCTCTCTCTGTGATCCTCGAGAGGTCTATATCTTGTCTGCTAAGAAAAGTCTTGGACCAAGAATGCTCAGGGCAAGGCCTAATGATAATGGAATCTATAATAATCAGCCTCTTGGACCGCCTCCCTGTATGAGTGTAATGAAACTAAACTCTGGGAGGAGGAGGTGGACATGCTCTTGAGCTGTTGTCTACAACCTATCTCATGTGCTACCCTAAGCTCTGCGGCCCATTTCTGTTAGACAACCTAATCTCTCTCTAGCCATAGTTGGTCCCTCTTTGCTATCAAATCAGCAACCTAAGCCTACAACTATTGTATCTAGTCATATCTTTGATCAAGTGGAGGTAGTGGTGGGGGTTCCTAATCTATTTGAGGTAGCTGATCTACCTGTCTGTCCTGGTCCTACCACCCTTGGTCCTAATCCTGTCTTAGGACATCCTGCTGTGGCTAATCATGTGGCCCTTTGTCTTGATCTGGCTGTTGGTCTAGCCCACCTCCACCCCGGCCCCTATCTCCGTCCCCATCCCCTTAGCCTCCCTGGCCCTGACACTGTCCTGCCCCTTTGCCTCTAGCTCTATGTCGTGTCGATGTTGTTCTCGACACTGTTAATCGGAGGGGTGGCCTGAACCAGTTTTTGTATGCATGTGTGGTGCCTGCATCAGCCTAACCTTAATCATAGGGCCATGGCATGGCCACCAACTATTTGAAAGAATCGATGGCCTCCTATGTTGGAATGTATCGGCCCCATGAAGACTCCCTCGTAGTATGCATGAATATCACCACATATTGGTCATCAAGTATGTCTTGAGGCTCCTTGAACTATCATTATACTCAGCCAGGTAGGTATCACTCAATCATATTGTGCTCTCGGCCCTGCATCAACTAGTCCTATCAAGCGAAGAAGAGTTGTTGAGCATCATTGTACCATGTGGGCCACCCAAGATATGGTCACCATGTGAATACTCACATCTTGTCAAGAACTCTCCTCCAATGGGGAATCACATGTTGACCTATGTGTGTAAATGAAACTCCTCCTCTATACCTCCAAACAACTGGATCATCTGGCTCCATATTGATAGCAACAACTCTCAGATGAAGCACCACAATGTACTCCCAGGCCTAGATGTGGAGAAGTGTCACTCTAGCACCAATAGCTCTGCCATCACTGTATGTAAACTCATTTAAATATTGATACAAAGAGGCCAACAGTACTAGCCCCCATGCAAAGCATACCCATCTCCAGACCATCAGCTCCCAAGAGAGCCCCCATCCAAGAATAAAATATTGGCCTCGTCAATCCAGTGCAACAAGACCTGATATGATGGCTGTTATAACCAAGTGAAAGGGTGACATAGTGACCCTATAATTCTCTCGCTTGATATAGCCCTCTCAAAAGACAATCTCGTCAAGGCCCATCATCCACATCATATATCACGTGCTCTCCGTGGATGGGAAATTGCACTATACGTCACACATCCTCTAGTGTGACTATGACCTCGCCCTTTAGAAGGTGGAAGGAGGACATCTCACTATGCCATCGCTCTACGAACATTGTCATCATACCCAAGTGAGTCCTCACTAGCGGTGCATTTGCGATGTACTAGAGACTTGTTGCCCCAAGTGATCCTGTAGTCACTCGTGCATGCCAACCAATCTACTGAGTATGGAAAATTTGTGCTCGCGTGAATGAAGAATCTTTGCCTCCTCCTGCATTAGGAAAGTAACCGCGTTAAGTTTCATAAAAAACTACGATTCTTATTTTCCCTGGCATACCTAAATTAGCATATGTGTCACTATTTGCGGGTGTGGTGCAATTAGAAAGTTCCAAACTGTGCCGCTAGGAGCCCTAAACTCTCAAACTCCACCACCACGACACAGTTTGAGCGCGACCTAGTTTGATCCAAAACCTAAGTTTTCAAAGAGGCCCACCGCGACACAGTTTATATATGTGGTCCAGTTTGGAGTTTGAACCCTAACTCCAAACTGCAACACCACATTGTTATTCACGACTGTGGCACAGTTTGAGGCTGCGTGGCATTGAAAGAAAGTTTGAAGCAGCACTATATCGAACCACTGGTAACAATATAATTTCCTAGGCTAATAAATGCACATGAAAAATAAAAAATGAAGTCAACTCAAGTGGACTCACTGGTGGTCCAGTGCCAGGTAGCCTCTGGTGCACTCGTACTCGATCGGAGATGTATCAGGGAAGTGGTCATTGTGCCATCTCTCGCAAGGATCAGAGCTCAAATCACATAATCTCAAAGGGCTATGTGTGCAAGTGATTTGGAAGTGGCCCCCCGAGGCCTATTTAAGCCTAAAAGTTAGGGTTTTTTGACCCTATTTAGCTATCTAGCTAGGGTTTTGGACCCCAATCCCGTTTTTTCCTAACCAAGTGTCGTTTTGCATTGTTTTTTCACATTTTATCACATTTTTTAGCATCTCGGAGCCTTTATGAATCAAAGAACTGCCCCTTTAACGAAAACAAAATTCTCATCCAATTTAGAGGGTAGTATATCTAAGATGTCTCTTTGGAAAATCAAGTAAAAATTTTGAAAAATAGGGAGATTTTTAATTTTGATCGAGACAATTTACTCTTTGAACCAATGTAACAAGTACATCGCTTCAAAGAGGGGAAAAATGTAGACACATAAAATGTACTGATTGACGCTACACACTTGATCCCGATTACTAACACTATTTTATCCTAAATCATCTTCTTAGCTAGTCATCAGCCTTTTCACCCTTTTAATTAACAAATCAAACTCATCCATGGTTATCTTTGTTAACTAAACACATTAATGTATCAACTTTACTTAATTAAATATTTTATTTAATTAAATTACATTATTTCATTAAATTAAATTAACTGTTATTTTAATCTAACACCATCCCTCTTTAATTAAATAAATCAAAATGTTTTATTTAATTAAATCTAAATCATATTCTTCTCAACTTTGATTTAAATCAACCCAAAAATATAAATCAAATTGTCACATCAACTAATCTCCTATTAAATATCCACCTGATTAATCAATCCCAACGTTCAAACCTCAGATTTTCCACCAGACAAAAAAAGGTACCAACATCAATAAACTTCATTTTCAATATGACATCTTTAGGGGAATATTCCTCCAAGCTTGAAAATCTCTCCAAGTGGTTTGTCCTTCAAACAAAGCATTTATCTCCTCTTACATGTCTTTGTGCATTGAGCCAAGTGGCATTTAAGTCATTTTCTTTCCCTTTCAAACAAGTCATTTCATGAATTTCAAAATCCACCTAATATCATTTATTGGCACATTGGCCAAAATGTGCTCAACCTTCAACCTCTCACATGTTGACAAGTGGCATTTGGCCATTGGTTGGAAATTAGTCCCACATTCATCCATTTTTCCTCATTCTTCAACATTCTCATCTATAAATAAGAGGCTTTCATTCTCATTTGGGATCCACAACTTAGAGCAAAGTTACTATCTTCACATTGAGAGCTAATTTTATCCATCTTTATAGCATTTTTCATCATCTTAGCTAGGTTATTGTAGATTTCACCAAGGAGCTCATTGATCTTCATCAACAAGTGGATTAATCTTCATTAAATCATCATAAAGCTTGCAAAGGAGTTGGGAAAGGGCCAATTTTCACATCAAATTAGCACCAATTCCCCCATGGGATTGAGGATTTGCATGTTTAAATAGGATTTTATTGTTTCTCTTATTTTTTTCTTCATTTTCCTACCTATTTTGAGCATTGTAGATGAATTCCATGGGGAATCTTAGTTCTAACTTGCATTTGGATCTAATATTGTGTTTATTTGCTATGTTTGTGCAAGTCTAGGATTGGTGTTCACACAAATAACACTAGAAAATAGTAAAGAGCTACTCAACCAAATCGTAAATGAGAGGAGTGAAACGTTACCACCTCCACCAAGAGCTCACTAGCCAATGGAGGAGAAAGAAGGCTTGAACAATCACCATAGTATTGATCATGATGAAGGGAGGTCTCACAAAACCTCAAGCCCACACTGCAATGGCTTGCTTCACACTTGCTTTATAGAGTTGACAAAGTGTTGTTGCTATTGTAATGGAGTGTTGAAGTGAAGGCCAAGAATGCTTGAGAATGCCAAAAAGAGATAAGTTGAATGCTTAGAGGATCCAAATGAAATGAAGATGGATGAATTTGAAGGAGAAAAGGGAAGAATCTGTCATTTTTAAAGTTGGTTGGTCAAAGAGGACGTTACATACCATTCCCAATAAGAAGTGTAATGCCTCTACCAACTTAAGACATAGGAATCCGTTAGGGATGTAAGCACATCATGTGGACATCTACATGTTGTGCATGTGTCCTCGACAAATATTCTTCTACCAACACAAAGGATAGATGCCAAGTGGAAGGATGCCAATTAGTTGATGTGGAATTTCAACTTCAAATTTGGTTTTCTAAGGTGAGGATGTACGAAAGGGGAATTTATGTGAGGGGTGTAAATTTGTTCCTATACACATATACATACATATGAACAAGGAAACAAACAAACATGCATGCATATATATAAAAAACATACAAACTTACAAAAAAACAAACAAACATACATACATGCATACATACATACATACCCAAAAAAATGCATATACATGCATACAAATATACACAGATACATATAATAATGCATACATACATATGCATAAAAATAAGTAGGTAGCTTTAAATAAGAAGCAAAAAGTGCCACAAAGAAGGAAGCAGGAAAATGAAAGTGTAAGGAAAAGAGGAAAAAAACAACACAAGAACAAGAAAGAAGAGGGGACAAATGAGAAAAAGGGGTAAAAGAGTGGGGAGAAGGAGCACACATGAGGGAAGTAGGGGTTGGATAGGAGACAAGGCTACGAAGGGATGGGGAAGGAAGAAAAGAGAGGCACAAAAAGATGGGGAACCTAGAGTCAGGAAAGACAACTAGAGGGGGGAGCAAAAAAGTTCAAAGAAGGGGGGAGAAAGGAGGATGAAAAGAAAAAAGGGGGGAGAGGAGAGAAGGGGAGAGAAGGGGTTGCCAAGTTGGGCTAATGTGCCACCCTTTATCTTGATTGAGATTGGTGGCATGGATTTTTTTAGTGATGACCTCTTGGAGTTTTCTTTTGAAGTAATTTTCTTCTCTAACCATAACTTGGGTGTTCTCAAGCAAAATGTGGTGCTTGGTGTTGTGGGAGTGCTCTGCTAGGGAAGACTTGGAGATCTAGTCATGTTTGATATCAAGATAATGTTCCTTGATTCTAGTGCTAATAGATCGACCAATTTCACCAATCTAAGGGAGGCCACAAGAGCAAGCAATTTTGTAAACTCCAAAATGGAGAAGAGGTATAGTAAGAGTTTTTAGTGGAAGGGATCGGCTTTCTGGTGGTGGAGATAGGCTTGAAGGCACAAGAAATACCTTTTTTGTTGAGGATTTTTTAAATTTTGTTTGAGAGGCCTTCAACATATGGGAGGGTGGCAAATAAAGAGGCTTCAAGTGAAATAGGTTTAGGTATGGGGTTGGCTCTACTTTTGTCTAGGTTAAAAGCTCTTAGGATCTACTTATGGTGATAGCCATTAAGCTTAAAGACTTTGTAGAGGTGGGAAAGCTCTTGCTCATTGTGGTCCTTATCACATATGCGATAAGCATGTGTTGCAAGGGTGTTGAGGACACTAGATTTTTGGGTGAGATGGTGATGGAAGGAGTGCAGGTAGAGGTCAGTGTGGGTGGATTTTCTAAACACATGATGAGCTGAGGAGCCATTATATTTTCTAATGATGAGGATGCCAAGGAAAGGGAGTTGATAATTAGACTCAAGCTCTATCCACCAAGCTGCTTAGGTGGGATTGAAAATCCTCAAGTTGATCACAACTAATCCACATATTATTTCCACCAATGAGGCTTGAGGGGGAAGGAATTTAGAGCTAAGTCCTCAAAATATTCCATGTAAAGGTTGGCAATGATAGGAGACAAGGGGGAACCCATGGCAACTCCATCTATTTGTTCATAAACTACATTTTGGAAAGTAAAGAACATGGAACTAAGGCAAAGGTCTACGAGAGAAGCAATTTCATTGTTAGTTTTGTGTTTGACCAACTCGATCGAGTCACCCACGGGAACTTTGGTGTGTAAGAAAACAATATCAAAGCTAATGAGTATCTCGGTATCTTCAACCTTTTTTTCATGAATGAAGTTGATGAAATGGTTGGAATCTTAAGTAAATAAAGGGAGATCATCAAATTAAAATAAAGTAAACAATGTAAATAATATTAAATAACTTTTAAATAATTTTAAATTTTAAAAAAAATAACAACTATTAGATAAATAAAATAATTCAAGATTGTCTATATTTTTAGATAGATGTATTTAAGATATCTATATTAGAGAATAGAAACAAAATATGATTACTTACATCAAATTTCTATACTCCAAAACCCTAACCCCTATTAAATGAAGGTCAAACAAAGCAATTCTCAAATAAATTGAAGATAAAATATTAAAAAAACAAAAACGTCATAAATAAATTAATTATCAATTTCAATTCATTTACATAAATTTTCAATATATTTATTCAATATAAAAGACATTTAAACAAGACCCCCTTTTTCACTATTTTGTTTACTATTGTTTATATTTTAAGTTGCCTAAAACATCATCTCATCCTTTGAACCTATTTGATAATTCTTCTACCCATTATGGACATCGAACTAGCTATTAGTATCTTAACAGTGATTACTCATCACCAAATGGAGAGACAGACCCCTAAACGATTCATTAAAGTACGGACAACAGAAGAATGCCCACTAGAGGTGAATGATATTTTTCAAAAAAATCAATCGAATTATACCCACTTCCGAAAAGTGAAAAGACAAAACAAGTTATATCTACTTCCCAGAAGTAAAAAGACAAAACCAAAGTGGCCAAAAGTTGGGTTGTTCGAGAGCAATGAACGCGGTTCCTTTTGTGCGTGGGCTAATTACCCCATACGAGACCAATTATTTGAGTCAACGTAAAGTAGAAAATGCTCCACTAAAAGGAAAACCCACGGAAATATCTTTCCATATGCAATGATCATTTGACATGTAAAAAGGCTCAATCGGAAAGTGGGAATACACCGCCGACCCTGGTCCATTATCATCTCCAATCATTAAACAGCAAGGAACTATTTTACATATACCTAAAGCCAGAAAGTTCTATGAAATGCCCGAAAATTCGCATTGGTCGATTCTGGACGACTGGACAACTGGTCCATGGAAAGTCAAAGCAGCAGTGACTATGGCTCACAGTTTATAAGAAAAACGTATCAGAAGCTATAGTAATGGCGACTCAAAGATTCCGTCTCCACTAAGATTGTTATTGGGATCAAATTATTGAGTGGGATAGCAAAGTGGGAGAGGCGCTGTAATGATTGGGGTTACTAATCGAATTTAAAATAGACATGTCTATGACCTTGAAAATACCAGAACCAGACCATTTCTTTAACATTGACAACACCGACCAGAACCAGACAATTCCTTTAACATTGACAACGCCGACCTTACTGTATTGCAATGTGCCCAAGATCAGTGGAAAAATTCAAAGATTTAGCTTGAGAGTTCAAAGATCTTTTTTGAGGCGGCGAGGGAAGGATTGGTCAATAAAACGACTTTTTATCTAAAATTTTGTGGATCTAAAGATTTTTCAATGGAGTTATGTAGATAAGCGTGGGTAACATGCGAATGACTTTGATTTTCAAGTCAAGTATATGATTATTTCATCAAGGTCGGCACGACATAGAAATAATGAGCTACAGAGGCTATGCCACGGGTAACATATCTTACGCGTCTAAAAGTAAACGATGAAAATCTTCAAGAGTAATAATCATGCAAGGGGAAATTTTCAAACGCAATCTTTATTAAGGGATTATGGCATCTAATTATAAATATAGCAAAATATGATATATTTAGATTTAAATTGCAAGCTATTGAGCTATGTATCTTGTTTTTATTTCCGATCGAGCTCCGTACATGTAAATTTTTAGCTAGATGTAAGAAATAAGTTTAATTATAGGGATTTAAAGAATATATTATGCGACTAGGCACTTACAATGACTTCTGCTACGACGCGAGGCTGGCGCAACGGCTTGAGAAGAAGGGTGAGGGTTCGAGTCACAGCTAGCACAAGACATATTCTTCTTTTCTTTTCTAGGTCAGGAGTCGACCTCGCGACATGAAGAAGATAAGTCAAATGGAAACTGTTATCTTTGCCGCTGAATGGCTACAATGCTAATAATCGAGCGAATTTCCATTTTAGAGAAGGGCTGCCTTATTATCAGCCTAACAAAATGGAAAATTTCTGTAGTCGCCTTCAAACCCGTGACATCTCTCGTGAGGCAAGAATATGCAAATAGCGACGGCTTTTGAACATCACGAATTACAATGAAGTTCATTGAAAAGGCTAAAGCAAGCTATCAGTCATAACTGGCGCTGACGTTTTCTTTTTTAAACCAATTCCTGTGATCCAAAGCTTCCACGAGGTTTTCTCTGCAATTCTGTGATTCAAAGATTCCACCACCGTCCACCGTTGCCAGATAAGTTTTGCGCAAATATTTTATTTATTATTTGTGCAGATTTATCTTGTTATTGTTTTTGGCTATGTTGCACGATCTTTGTGGAAACGTAAAATCTACCAACTTAAATAATATTGCAGTACAAGTTAATTGCAAAGAAATAACAAAGAAAATGAAATGGAATAATAGAAAAATAGATAAGAAACAGATTTATGTGGTAAAACCTTGATAATATATAAAAAAAATCTTTGGAGCAAAGTATTGGTATTCTTATTGCTCAAAGAAACTGATTACAATCTTCACACAGTTGCTGCTATTCAATTACAATTCATCACATTGATTTTGCCTTCAAGGCAACAAGATACATATACTAGCAATCATACATTTATGTGCAATGAATACGTCGAATAATTTTATGAGAATTTTAAATCTAAGTAGTTTGTTTTGTAGAAATTTAAAAATGTGTCATAAGTAGGAAAAAAATCACATTGTTATAATTAAATTTTTTTCATAAGATAGTTTATGTGTGGAAGGTTAAATTTGTAAAAGATGTATAACTTCATAAAATACAAATCAATGATTGTGTAGGCAAATTGGTTAAAATAGAACAATATGGCATAGGTTAGATTAGAGTTAGATGCTTGACTTTGGAAAAAAACTCATTATATTAATGAAAAACATATGATTAAATAAATGATAGTGTACTTCAATTCATTTGATATAAAAATTTGAATATTTATAGACATACATTTTGGATATATATACAATGTTGTAAATATAGTTTATTGTTTAAACATGATTCTTTAGATATAAATTACTTTTTTTTTTTCTGGAGCATTGTCACATGATCATTTCAAACTCCAATGTATTTGTATTGAACAATAGACTTGTTTATTATTTGAAAGACAAAAAATTAAAATCAATATGTTGAAGTAGTAAATTACATTAAACTCATTCTCACCTTTGGTAGAGTTGATTTGTAGATGTTCAACAATGGGAAATATAATGTAAGTGAGTCATGAGTGGAGCTTGAAATAAAGCAAATATGAGATATAATTTACATGGAAAATTAAATTTAACTTTGTGTTTATTTGTTTTTTAGCAAGCTTAGTTGATAATGTAGATATGAGATAAATAGAGGGGCATACATGTTGTTAGTGTAACCTCCTTTAGGTTTGTTAATTGTTGTTTTGTGATAGTGCATTCAAACGTTTCTTTTCCCTTTTTCAATGAACCACAAATGGGCTATGTTGCATGCGTACATATCTTTGGAATGTGAAGGAAGGTTGTATGCGAATGCATGATAGTTCATGACCTCTTGAAATAGTTGTGAATGTCAACCCCTGTTGATCAGTGTTGCCAATATCTATTGTTGCCCTTTGTAGTGTAAGGCCTTGTGACTTGTGAATTGTCAAGGCCCAAGCCATTTTTAGTGAAATTTGATGCTGGCAGCCACGACTCACTAGGGTTATAGGTACTTTTTTGGGTTGTTACGATCCCAAGTCAGTCCAATGTAAATTTTGGAATGAATAATAACAAATAAGGGAAGTTGAGGTGCTTCTTCTCCTTTGCATATGTAATTTCTTTGACTTGACTAAGTGCACCATTCATGAGCCATGTATTTAATATTTTTTATTATATATTATATTATATTTGCATTTAATAATTTTTAATATAAACTATAATATGTAATAAGTATAATCATATTACCATTTTAAATATAAATATAAATTGTATAAAATACAACATATAATAAATTAAAAAAAATAAAGTTGTATGAAGTAAAAGTTATTTAAAAAAAAATATATGTAAAATAGTGAAAAGGGAAGAAAATAAAGTAAAATACAAAATAGTAAATGAATGGCGAGGATGAATCTAATCATCTAGAAACCTTTTTTTTGACATATAATAGAACTTATTAAAATAGGGAAACAATAAAAAAACCAAGTAAAACTAAAGAAATGAAGAAAATAGAGAAACAATACTAATAAATAACTAATAATAATTGTTGGTGTCATCCACCTCTAAGGAGTACCATCTACAGAAAATACCTTCATGAATGCATGAGAGAAGCACACATGCTATTTCACCAGTAAAGAGAGTGAATAAAAATGAGATGATAAAAATACATATGGTATAGGCTTTTAAAGATATGAAAAAGATAGACGAGTGTAAAACTACCCTATGGGAAAAACTAATTATCCCTATGTTAAAACTTAACACATTAACACCCCCTTTAAGTAAAAACTTAGGGAGTATGAAGATGAAAAAAAATGAAGATGTGATATGGGTCCCAACTACACAACCATGTTAGGTACCCATTTACAACTACAAAAAGAAAATCTCTCAGAACCGAAGAAAAGAAGAAAATCCCCCCGCTCTCCAAAAGAGAGAAGAAAACAAAAATGATGCATGGATACAATCACACCCCCCAAGTACTACATACATCATATATATACAATCAATAGCCTCCCCATAAGAGGGAAAGAGAGCGACTATGTGATATGAAAAACTCTAGAGTGTGCTTACCCAACTAAGTTTTTCATTTATCAGATTTGAAATTAGTTGCTTAACTTACTCTATTCCAAATCTATGCCAAGATCTTTATTTAATGGTTTGAATCCAATATGCAAAATCAACCCATCAATTTACTGAGCTCATTGATTAATCTATTTGTGAAATTAAAACATAAGCCATCATCAAGAACAAACCCAAAGATCAAAGACACATTTGATTATGGAGTTCAGCTCTTAGGGCTACGTCTCTGGATCCACTCAATAAGCGTGATCAATTGCCATTAATGTTGCCACCTACAAATTGCTTACAACATCTGGTCTTCTAACTACGTAGACAAAGTTGTCATTACAAGGAAGTTTCAAGCCCTACAAGCACTTCCTGAATCCACACTGAACAAGTGCTTCCAATAATAACAACATAAGCAGTCCTAGTTCTTAAAGCATCAACTGAATGAGAACTAGATATAGAGGTATCTTGCCTCATTTACATACATGATTCAAACAATACTAAATTCACCACTCCAAAATAAAGTCAAGTATCAAAACATTCTGGTTATACCTAATACTAGATATGCAGGAATCTTCTACAACCTTGCAAGAGATAATTCTTCAACATGGATGTCGAACAACACTCCTTCAAGCATAGCCTTCTGACATCATTTGTATGAAGTTCTGAAATCCCAATCCTTCTCTGAGGTTGCTTTGCAAACTTCTATTAGTTGGATGCCTTTACTTGGACTCTAGATCCTGAATGATCAACTCAAAAGCATACTCTAAATGCTTGGATCTCAAAAGAATTGGATGCCTTGATCCTTGCTTGCATCCCCTTTTATATTTGAAATTTCCCCATTTGGTTAAAACCACAAAATTTGGCCATTTCCCCCTTTAAGGTAAGAGTTAAACTAATGTCCCTTATTTACAATAAAACAATAATAATCCCTATTAAAACCATTTTAATTTTTTTTTAAACCCTTAACACTTTTCATATTCGACTCTTGTAGTTTTTGTTGTTTTTTAATCCTTTTTTTCATTTGGGGATTTACTTGTAACCATTTAAGGTTATTTGGTTTAAATTTAAGGAATTCATTATTAACCAAGTGTTAAAATAACACAACCCACATATATCATCAAATGGTTTAATGGCATCACGGTGGGTAGGTATTTCACCGGCAGGGAGGTTAGGAGTTCAACCCTCACCGACCATTCCTTTTAAAACCAATTTCTAATTCTTAAATAACAAAAAACTGATGCTATAAATGGTTAATGATCTGGTGCGTGGTACAATAATGGAGGAGGTGGTTGTTAAGGTAGAGGTTAGGGGGTCGAACCCCCTAACAAATTTTACTAACCAACTAATTCAACTAGTGTCAGAGGATTATGGTAGGGGTGTCATATGGCACCCAATGACTGGGCCACATGGCATGCTTTGATTCGCCGACCAACATGATGTCATCCTCCACACTATCAAAGACATGTATGAATTGGCATGTCACCTATTGACTGTGTTGTTGATTGAGTTGTCAACTCACCCACTAACTATGCATATGGATGCCACATGGAAAGCATTGATTGGTCCATGTCATGAATGTATGGTATGGATCTATTGTATCAACATGATGATGTCATGTTGAAATCATCATTCGTATGACCCAGTCAACCCTTGGTCCTGCCAACTTTGACTCATGATAACTTTTGCATACTAGCTTAGATTTCGGCGAAATGAGTGGTGTTGGGTTCGTTTCAATGAGCTCTTTGATTTGATGCCATCTTCGATCAACTCTGAATTTTTTTCTTTTTTGAATGGCCTCTATACCTAGTTTGACCAAACTTTGTTTGGCCATAACTTTGACGTATGAACTCCTTTTTCACCCATTCAAGTTGCGTTGAGTCTAGTTTTTTAAGCACTTCAACATGGTGTTGATTTCAAGGGTCTTTGGAATAGTTGAATTTTTAGGGTTTTGATATCCACCTAGATCACTATGTAGCCCCCCCATAATGTATAATCACTTGCAAAAATGGTAAGTTCCTGAAGAAAAAATATGATCCAATATTGACAAACAACTTGTCTCCCTTTTCAAAGAAATAAAACCAAAACCAAATGTAGGTATGCTTCCCATTTTGGATAGGAAGTAGCAAGTGAAATCCAAATGTAGGATGAAAATGTCTCTGAAATTTTCTCATGTGTCACCAAGACCTTGGACAATGATGCCACAAACCAATCAAGAACATGCCCAATCAAAATAAGAGGTGACAAACAAGGTACCACTAGAAACTAATTCTGAAAATTCTCTAGAGACTGAGATGGAGTGACAACAGTTGAACCACAACTATCATGAAATAGGATGGATATACCCTCAAATGAGTCTTCCAAGTCAAAAATGTGAGATTCCATGAACAATGAACCAATGTCTGGCAAATATGAATCCCAATTAGGAAGACAATTAAATACTTGTTGGAATGAATAAAAATGAGATGATAAAAATGCATATGGTATAGGCTAACAATAACTAATAATAGACATTATTTTTAACATCTAATAAAACTCATTAAATCAAAACAATTCAAAAAAAAAAAGTAAAACTAAATAAAACAAAGAAACATATTGTAGTGAGGTGAAATAGCATACCATTAAAAACCTAAGTATAAAATATAATAGTAATTAATTAATAATAATAAATAATAGCCATTGTTTTAACATCTAATAAAACTTATTAAAATAAAAAAATTAAATATAAATAAAACTGAATAAAACAAAGAAACATATTGTAGTGAGGTGAAATATCAGATAATAATATAAATTTTTTGTAAAGTACATATATAATCAAATAATAAATATACAATCAAATAATAAATATTTTTATAATCAATTATGTTTTAATATTTTTAAAATCAATTTTATTTTAACATTTTTATATATTTACTATTTGACTATATATGTATTTTATATAAAATTTATATTATGAATATGTTTGTAATACCCCTCATGTTGTTGTTTGGACTTGTTATTTTTCTATGGTTTTGTTTGATACTTTGAGACTTTGATAGTTATTGTTTATTGGTTGGATTGGTGGATTGGATAGTTTAGACTACTTGATGACTATGCTACATTATTTGATGGCATGGATATTATGATATGACATTATGGTTACATTTGGTTTGGTGATGTTTAATTTGATTTCAGTAGTACATTGTGATGCAGTGGATTATTAATCATTTTATGATGATATGATGTGATTGGTTTAGTTTAGCAATGTTGGATTACTTTATACTTGATGTTGTAATTATTATTATAGTTTTGGTGAGAGGAAAGTGTAGCACCACTCGTTTGTGAGTGCCCTGCTACGCTACGATTCCTTCTCATGATGTGATGTATTTGATTATATATATACATGTTGTACACAACCTTGTTTATATGCAGGAATTGTAGGAACAGAGTCTTGATTCCACCTGCTTCGGCAGGACAGGGCGAGCATCAAATTAACCCAATGGGCATGAAGTTGAAACAGAGATGACAAGGAAGTCACCCTGTGCCAAGGTTGCCAACCCATTTTTTGTTTAGTGGTATTGTGCGTCTTTGACCCTTGCCATTTTTGCATTTTATAATAGTTGTTTTGTGTGAGTGTACTTTTGATATTTATTTCACGTTGTTGTGTAGTATGATGTAATTTAAATAATTAAGTGATTATAATAAATGTTAATAATAGTTATTGGAATAGTTTATATTGAAATATAAAAGTCTTAAATTAAAAGCTATGTAATTTATTAAGGATAAATAAATTGAAAGGTGTAAATTAAATTATTTAAAATTGGTATTTAGATAATTTAATGAAAATAGCATGTTGAGGATAATTAATGGAATAAAATAATTAAATAAGTTAAATTGTGTGAATTGCAAGTATAATTTGCAAAATCAAAATTAAAAAAAAAAGTGTTGTTTGAATAGAAAAATCAACAAAAGAAGAAAATGACCAATGAATGTTAAGATTTTGGCTGAAAAGCTGGTGAAGAAATAGAAGATTTCTATTCATCCTTTTTTTTTAAGTTTTCAAAAAAAAGAAGATATATTTTTATTTAATAGGAAAAATGAGAGGTTTTCATTCACGGGAAAATTGACAGAAGCTTCAAAATATTGAGTTCTGGAAAATTGGCATCCTCTATTGTTTTCTCTGTATAAATTGTTTCTCTTTCATTGTTCTAGAAGGGAGACTCTTTTGAATTAAAATATTAGATTAGAAAATTGATCAAGGAAATTGGTGGAGAAGTTCTAAAGAAAGAAAGGGGAGCTCTTCGAAAAGGCTATTTGGAATCAAGAAAAACTTCATCAATTTCTCAGCAAGCGTAGGACTTTGGTTCCATTCTATTTATTTTATTTCTCTGAATCAATAAAAAAAGAAATGTTCTCTATAAAAGAAAAACCTTTCAGATTTAAAATTTATTGGGTAGCAAACCAATGAAAAAAATTTATTTGGGTCTTTGAAAATGTCCAGTATTTTTATGACTTTGTTATAAAAAAAATGTTTCCCCTCTGAAATAAATGGGTTTTGGATATATATATATACTTGTGAAAAGATTATATGTATATATGTATATGTATACATATATATATATATATACATATATATATATATACATATATATACATATATATATACATATATACATATACATATATATATATATATATATATATATATATATATACATATATACATATATACATATATATATATACATATATACATATCATATATATTTGTAGAGTGAATATACTATAGAAAAGAATATGTATTGTTTGACATATATATGTATATATATATATGTATTTAAATATTTTATTCATTTTGAATTTGTTTTGGCAGACTGTATTTAGGCTTTTGGGCCGAATTATTCATTATCAGCATTTGTTTGTTTTTAAACAAAAAAAAAAATTATTATAGGGTTGAAGGGAAGGGACGACGCTGGCCATACCCTCCCCCTCTCCCCTTCACTGCATATGGGACTTCCCACAACATTCCATAGACTGCCACATGTAGCAGTCCTACGAACTGTTTTGCGTAGTCCGCGTATGACAGAGGACCCAGTTGAATTTAGTTTTATTTTGTTTTTATTTATAAATATATATATTTATATTTATATTAATATATGTTAATATATATATATAAATATATATATTTATATTTATATTAATGTATGTTTTTTTTTGGAAACATTTATTTATCTGAAACAAGGGTATGTGCAGGATCATGATGGGCCAAAAAGTGGCAATATGATGGCTATGTGGCTGACGAATTTTTTCTTACCAAAAATTGATGAAATGAAAAGGGTTTTTAAACGAGATTCTCAGATTTCCACTAATATAAATTATGTTTTACTTTGAATTTAATAAGTAATTATTATTCATTTTCTATTTGAATTATGGCTAAAGTCCTGATTGATAGGCTAATTGAAAAACATCTATAGCTTTCAAATGGTATCACATTTTTTGAATCCAAAACATGTGTCACATTCTATGCTTCACATACTATAGGATTACAAAAAGAAAATTTGAATTTCATCAAGTTTTGACCAAGTTAAAATGGTCAGACATACAAGTTTTTTATATTTTTAAAAATTTGTAAAAAAAAATTCATAATTAATTATTTATTTGAAAAAAAATTACAAAAAATATGCATCACATCAGGACATGAGTCCTCTACTTATATCTAAAATATTATAAAAATATATATTATCATTTTATTGTGGTTAGGGTGGTCAGACAAACACCTATTTCTTATTTTTCCGAAATTTAAGTACTACTGCATTAAAATTTCAATTTTTTACAAAATAGATTTTTTTTTTTGAAACAAACCTAGTAGTTTAGAAACTACATTCAATTTTCTATAGATTCTATTCTTACATGTTTTTGAAATAATATAGATAACTTATTCAATTTTTTATGTCAAGTTGCCTAACTCTAATTTTTATGAATTTTTTGCCACTTAAGGGCCTATTTTTTCCATGATTATCTTGCACGTACCCACAAAATTAATGAGGCCAGAATTATTATTCAAAAAAATAAACAGAATGTTTTTATATATATGTTTTTTATTTATACGACTATAGTTAATTTATGGAAGTAGTCAAATTGTACTCATATCGGAATTATTATCAAAATATTATTTTCAAAATTATTTCATTGAAATTGGGAAATAAATCTAATTGGATGATTGCGAATGAAATAAAACAAATTATGGATATTGTTATGTTACTTGCATTATGGAATCTTGTTAAGTTGATTTGGTTACTTTTCCTTATCATTATGTTATTGTTTTGACTTTTCCGATGTGGGAACCCTATTTGATTTAAGAACCTGCTTAGGGATGTTGTAGGCTTCCAGAGGCTTGAGCTTATTTGTTAATCAATTTTTCTGTATTTTTGGTACTTTGATGTGGCAAGTTATTGAGTATCATTATTTTGAAAGGGTTGTACGGGATTTTGTAGAGACTCTGATTATGTGTTTTTTTTAGCGAGATGGGTTATGCCTCGCATGTCATTTGTTGAGATTTAATGTTTTGTTCTATATGGTACAACCCTTGGTTTTGAATATGTTTTGGGGTCTCTAGGGAGAGTGGCTCTTCATGGGGGGTGACGCCTCAAATAGAACGAAGGGCTTAGAATAACCCACGTAAGAGTTAGATTAACAAGTGAAAACCTAATAATAGAACTTAGGGGATGGGTAGTAATAACTTAATAAGATAATCTTGGATACCTCGTCTATCCATTAGGGCTATCACAAACTAATGGTAGACTAAGAAGGTCGTGGTTGGAAAAGTCGTTACCTCATCCTCATGAGAGGTTAACGGCTCTGCATGAGTCACCCTATGGGGCCAATGCCTCAAGTAGGAGGAAGGTCCAAGATAACCCTAGATGGGGGCTGACGCCTCATGTAGGAGGAAGGGCTAGGATAACCCATGTAGGACTATGCGATGACACTCTCCACTAGTTGCCCTTATGCTTTTCTTTCTTGGTTTCATCTGGAAGTGTGTTATGATTGTTGTCTTGGATTTACTCTGGAAGTGATTAATGGTTGTTGCCTTGGTTTATTTATGATGTGTTTTATGGCTTTGTGTTTATTATGATTGGATCTTGGTTGTTGTCGTTTATGATCTATGTAATCTTTTGTTGTTGCTATTGGAGTTATTGTTACTATGATATTCCTATTGGAGTTAGTCTTGTGGAATTCTTGGTCACAGTCACTTCCTTGTCACCTCTGAACATGGGGGGTGGGTTTTTCTAAAACCCACATGGTCGGGTGGAACGTGCTCCGCACCCATTGGGTTCCCCATCTAAGTTCGTTCTTCAAAGTATCCTTCAGGTGGAGCTTGTACCAACTATTCATCTTGTATTTTAGATATTCTTTGTATGATGTATCTATCCCACATGTATGGGAGGTTTTATTGTATCTCATGTATTGTGAACATGTTATGTATTAAAAGATCATGTATTGTAAATGCACCTTGTAACCATTCATGGTTTATGAGATTTACTGTGGTTGTATCATGTAATGTATTATATTTATGCTTATGGATATATTGATGCTATCTCTTGAATGATTATTTTAATGTCTATGATGGATGTAAAGTTAGTTAAGTTATTTAGCTTTCTATATATATCTTTCATTATGGGTTGGTTTTATGTGATGTGACCTCGTGTGCCTCAAAGGACTTAGTTGTTTATGATGTTAACGTGTAATGTAATAATGTTTAATGGTTCTTTATATGTTTACTTTGTATTATTAAAAAAAAAATGTGTGCATTGTTGTTGTCCTTTGGGGTTTGCACGATGGGTGTTATAATGTTTTACTATTATATATAATATATATAAAATATTATATACAATAATAAGTATCATAATATTATGTATAATTGAATTTATATTATATAAATTATATATTTAATATTAATTATATATTATATTATATTTGTATTTAATATTTTTATTATATTATATGATATTTCTATTTAATAATTCTTAATATAAAATATAATATGTTATAAGTATAATCATAATAGCATTTTAAATATAAATTACATTATATAAAATATAGTATATAATAAATTAAAAACTAACATGAAAAATAGTAGAAAAGGAATAATAATAATGTAATTTGTATATATAAAATATTATATACAATAATAAGTATCATTATATTATGTATAATTTAATTTATATTATATAAATTGTATATTAAATATTAATTATATATTATATTATATTTATATTTAATATTTTTTATTATATATATATTTTTATTCGATAAATCACTTCTAAGAGGAAGTTCCCTATGCTTTTGACTGGAGCTTCAAACCAATGAGGCCACATATGGGGGACCTCATCCCTAATATCTTCATTTCTCCTCCTCTCTTCCCTCATTCCACCTGGCACCTTTGACCTTCGAACCCCCTCCATCATTACACCTCTTTCCATCTATCAGTGCCTTGAGTACTGCCAACCTGACCCTCTGACCCTCTATTTGTTGCCTTTCCATCAACCCTCTTGCAACCATTTGCAGCCTCCCCGTGATCTCTCTTTGCCTCATCTCCTCCTTCGCTAACCCCACAACAATGCCCACCACCTGCACTAGTGAGCATTCCTGCAAACCACCTGTGGGATTTGAACCTTGGGCAGCCTAACTGCTACCCTTGCAACTTAATCATTGCACTATAGGGTCAACCCTGATATTTTTAATTATATATTATATTATATTTGCATTTAATAATTTTTAATATAAAATATAATATGTAATAAGTATAATCATAATAACATTTTAAACATAAATTTACATTATATATAAAATATAGCATATAATAAATTAAAAAAAAAGTTGTACCAAGTAAAAGTTATTTAAAAAAAATATGTAAAATAGTAAAAAGGGGAAAAAAAGCAAGTAATATGCAAAATAGTAAATGAATGGCGAGGATGAATCTAATCATCTAGAAAAAAATTTCAGGCAATTTGAACCAATGATCTAACAAATTAGCTTATGCATAGTTTCATATAAGGAATGCTTTCAGCATAAATATCTTTAAGATAACAACCTTTGTCAAACATTAAAAAAATTGACTTTGTTTTATTGCTTTGTTTTTATGGTTTTATCTGTTTGTTTTATTTCTTTATCTTTTTCAAAGATAAGATTTTTCTTTATTTCTATTATTGTTTTCATTATCCAACAATCTCCACCTTGACAATAATTTACATGATATTTGTTCATTCCCATTCATCATCTTTTCTATAAGCCAAGAGAAGCCAAACTCTACATCAACTTCTCTAAATGTACTGGTTTTGTAAACATGTTTGCACAATTTTCTAATGTATGAACTTTCTCAAGAACTCCACCTCCATCAATAACCTATCTTACAAAATAGTATTTAATTGCAATATGCTTAGTTCTATTATGATAAGCTGGATTTTTATTCAAAGGCATAGAATTTTGACTATCACAAAATACAATCTCTTTGTTTAGCACTTTTAAAAACTCACCCAAAAGACCCTTCAACCAAATTGCATGTTTGCATGCATGTGAGACAACCATATACTTATCCTTAGTAGTGGATAAAGTAACTATTTCTTGAAGCTTTGACATCCAATAAGTAGGTCCTGGACTACAAGAGTAAAAAATAACATAATGTAGATCTATTTTTTTCTAAATCACTTACAAAATATGAATCAACATAACCACAAATTGAGCCACTACAACTATCATATATGTGATACAATAATCACTTGTGCTTCTAAGATACTAAAGCACCCATTTCACTAATATCTGATGCTCTTTACCTGAATTTGTTATGTATATACCGACAACACCAACTGCATGTGAAATATCTAGTCTTATACATACAAACACATACATTAAAATTCCTACTACATTAGCATATGTTACATGAGACATAAAATCCTTTTTTTCTTTTTTACTAGGACATAAACTTGAAGAAAGCTTAAAATGAGAAGCTAAAGGGATATTTACTAGTTTCACATTCTTCATACAAAATCTTATGAGGATATTCTCCACGTACTTTTACTCTAATAACCAAAGCTTACCATGTTCCCTATCTCTATATATTTTTATGCCCAAAATATTATTTTTCTACTCGTAGATCCTTCATATAAAAACTCCTAGCCATCTCAGACTTTAACCCATTGATTTCAACTAGATGTTTTTGCTTGCTACAATCATGTCGTCAACATATAATACAAACATAAGGAATAAACCATTTTTCAAACTTTTAAAGTAAACAAAATGGTCATACTCCCTCCTTGTAAAATTTTGGCTCACCATGAATGAATCAAACTTCTTATACCATTTCCTGGGAGACTGCTTCAGACCATACAATGAATTTTTGAGTTTGCAAATAAATTTCCTATTGTGATCTTAAACAAACCATTCTAGTTGTTCCATATATATCTCCTAATCCAAATATCCATGCAAAATTTTTATTTTAACATCTATTTCTTGTAGATTTTCAACTTCTACTATGACTGATTTTATGACAGGAGATTCATCAAATACTATATCTTTGCTAATAATAACTTTGTGGGGAGTAGGATCTCATAACTTTCATCTCTTAATTCCATCATCATAACCAACAAAGATACATTTCTTGGATTTTGGGTCAAATTTAGTACACTGATCTTTTGAAATAAGAACATATAAATCACAACCAAAAAAAATAAAATTTGAATAGTCACTAGAATGAGGTCTATCCATACCACTTCAGGAATCTTACAATCTATTGCAATTGATGGTGACCGATTTAATAGATAACAAGTGGTAGAGACTACTTCTACCCATAACTCTTTTTGTAACTTGGTATTATTGAGCATGCTCCTTGCTCTCTCTAGAAGAGTCCTATTCATACATTAAACAACACCATTTTATTGTGGAATATAAATAGTGGTTTTATATCTTTTGAACCCAACTTCTTTACAATAATTTTCAAATCTCAAAGATGTGAAATTTCCTCCATTATCCATTCTTAAACACTTGATTGATCTATCAATTCTATTTTCAACCAAAACTCTAAACTCCTTAAATACAGTAAACACATCAACTTTACTTTTAAGAATATAGAACCATACCTTTCTAGAGTGGTCATCTATAAATGTCACAAAATATGATGATCCTCCAAAAGAAATTATAGGGATGGCCCCCAAACATCTTAATAAATATAATCTAGAATACCCTTACTTGTATGACTACCTACTTTAAACTTCTATCTAGAAATTTCTTCCCATAAACATAATGCTTACAAAAATTCAAATTCAAATATTTTAGATTTGGAAGTAACTTGCGATTTAATAGTACCTTCAATCCTTTCTCACTCACTTTACCCAGTTGCTAATGCCATAAATGAGTAGATTCATTTTCTTCCCTAGATACCATTGTTGCTTCATTTATTACAGCACTCCCTTCTATTGGTGCTTTTTCTAGTAGACCCTTGGAATTCTCTAAAGGGTAGCCAACCCCTATGGTTAAGAATCCTCAAGGTTAGTGGCCAACATAATGAGTAAAGGATTCTAAGGTCTTTACTCCTACACTTTAGGCTCTATGGGACCTAGGAGGGTATTCCTTATTGTGTTCAAGTGAGGTATGCCTAGTTGAGAACACATTCATACACAGATTGATTACTATTAATTGCAAATAAACACAATTCACTTAAGATTTGGCAGACCTTTGAGTAAAAGATCGTCTATTTGCTATGAATTCGGGAATATTCAAACTCATACTTCATATTTGAAATATTTTTAAATGAATTTTGTTCTCATTTCAAATCCATAGTTAGGTGTTCCAATAGCTCATTTATTTGCAAGATTTATTTAACAAATATGCTAGTGCTTCATCAATTGGGAGTATGGAGTCAAATATATAGCAATCAGTAGTATATTAGTTATTCATTTCAGAAATTGGTGGATTATTGCCATAATTTTTTGTAATATGAAAACTCTCAATGCCTAAAACATAACTTCTTACCAAATCCTATATAATTTCTTACAAATCTATGATCATCTTTAAAAATTTAATCAACTCTTTGAGTTTAGGAAAAAGTAGAACCATACATTCAATCGAACAACTGAAGATAAACAAGAACACCATTGATATTTTCATTTATAACTTGCAAAAAGTACATAGGAGAGTATTTGCTTCAAAACTAAGATTTTTTTCGATAGTTGTAGCTTCTATAAAACTTATTTAAGATCATTACATATGTGACTCATACCCAAGACAATAAATTGTTCTACTTATTCATTTATTCTATATTATGCCTTTGAACCTAGCCTCTACCTAGACTATTTAGCATACTCAAAATTTGAACCCCCTGAAATGAGGCATGAAATCCCTTTCATCGAACAATGGAGGAACAAGAATCCAGCTCAAATGCAATTACAATTCACAAACATCTCAAAATTATTTTCATCTTAATTAGGGCCACTTCCCAAACTATTATATTCAATCATTCCTCATTGTGGTAAAACAAAAGACAAAAAAGAGCACCATGCAATTGGTCAGAGAAGAACTACGTAGCCTTCCAAAAGGCATCATTATCAAAACTAGCACATTCACACTAGAACTAGGGAAGTCACCATTAGTACCAATAGTGCAGATTAACAAACCAACCATAGGAGAGTCGAGTTAGCACAAAATTCCAAAAAACCAAGCACCATTTTATAGGGAGAAACAGGTGCTACCTTGCCTTGTCAATAGCCGAGTAAGCACACTTTCCTGGTCTCTTGACTGAAATTGGAGTAGATATTATCACTTCTTCATCAGAATCACCTAGGGCACCATGGAAATAGGACAATGGCTAGAGTCAGGGTCCGTTCCTTCTCCATCACTTGAAGAACTATCAAAAACTTCAATGGGAACATTGTGCTTTCCCAAAAAAATCTTAGGACCCTTACTCTACTTCTTCAATTCCTCCATAGGCTCAACAAGCCTCTTCCCTCTAAACTTGACCAATTCTTCTGAAATGGTCTTATTCCTTAAATTGTAAGTACTCTAGACAATAATTTTCTCACCTTTCTTACAAACACTTCTTTTACCGTTCGGTACAATTGGAATCTCCATTCTATCAGGTTTGACCTCAAGGACATAAATAAGAGGTTCGTGCATACTTAACCTCCTATACCTTCTAACTGGTGTAACTAGAATACTTGGTTCATCCATATTTCCCAAAATAGCACAATGACCAACAACCTACCTTGCGAAAGATACACCAACCTAAACCCACAAAATCCCCTCTTACATAAATGAACACCCAAACCAATCCCACATAGAATGATACAAAGTAGAATTGAGCTATAGAAATGATACCACCCTAGTAAACTAGAAAATAATGACTAAACTGCATGCATGCATACCTATAGACCTAGGGATACCACATCACTGGTCACTTTTGTGATGATTTTCTTAGCACTCCAATGTCACTCCTCTAGTATTTACAACAATTATTTCAGCACCTTGATTATTGTAGATGATGAGATGAACTACAGGAAATCCTCATTACATAGAGGAATTAGAGTGTATGGAATTTAATGACCATCCTGGCTCACTTGAGCGAACATAAAATCAATCACTCCATGCTAAATCCTGGTTGTCGATCATTTTGGATTTAAAACTCAATCAACGAAGCCCATTAAGGATCCCTACTTGCCTTTCCATACGTACTTGGAAGTAATGATGAGGTGTTGAAAAGCTGCCATGTAACCATCCACATCCTAGCCATATCATTTGCAACTTGCCAATTGTTGTAGAAGTCCCCCTATATTTCCTTCAATCTCCAGCTTGATGAGTAGAAATTCACACTCAAAGGGAATATTCCTAGACAAAACCCCATCGTTGGTCACAGTAAATGGTTGAACCTTCTTGAGAATTTTGGTGACGAAGACCTTCCAGTGATATCTTCAATAACCCAGGACATCGCATATTGTAGAAATGAATTTGAAATTGGAGATATCTTCGGCAATGGGGAAAAGATGCAATGGAACACAAGTTTGACACGTGGCCATCACATTACTCATTCTCTCCTTCCATCACTCATCATTGAAGACTGAAAGAGTTGCAAACAAATTTCAATGATGGTGCGCTGGAACACATTGCCACACCCATTGCTCATCACAGAAGTGGAACCGAAGGTTTGAAGAACTTTGGTGATGAGCGATATAAAAGGAAAATATGGCTCATCGCTCGTCATAGAAAGGAACCCATCTATGAAAAGAACTTTAGTGATGGGAAATCACTTGAGTGGACAACTATTTCCCACGTGTAGAAAAAGATGTTTTAAAAGAGAGGTCATGACTAGGCCGATGAGGCTCAACCCTCAAAAGGAAACTCAAACATAATTCCTTGCTATAAAATATTTGTCCAAACTTTGGGATATTTTGAAACAATGATAAAATATTGGGCAACCGAGGAGCCTAAGCAAAAGGGGTCGATGAAAACATGCATTCAATGACTCAGATGGTGACTTAGATGACTGAGAATTGGTTGTAACAGGTCAACAAAGAATTAAAATGCCCAAGGATTTATAATAGGAAATTGCACAATGAGGGTTTCAATGTCAAAACCCTAACCCATCCTTGGACACATAAGCCCACAATTATGACCAAAACAAGATTTTCTCAATATTTTGCAAAAAAAATTTGAAACTCTATCACCTTCTAGCTTGTAAAGGTTTATAATATTTGTAGCATTCATGACCACTTAAATTCCCTTGGACACTTTCATTGATCCACCTTGAATTGTAAATTTATAACCACCAAAATCCAAAACTCTCAAGGAAACTATTTTTTTTTAGTTATGATACATGTCTTACCTCTATTAATGTCCTCACAATACGATCAAACATTTTAATCTTAATGCTCCCACCAATAGACTTATAAGAAACATTATTTCCCATAAGAATAATACCAACATTAATAGCTTGGTAAGAAGAAAACCAATTCTTATGTGGGAACATGTGATTAGAAGAACCATAATCTAATAACCATTCCTTATGCTATTATAAGGAATTACAAATAGATAAAACTTCATCAACTATATACCTAAACTTTTCTTAATCGGATTTGCTTCCTTTTCGAATTCATCATTGTCTTCTTTCCTCTTCCAACAATCTTTGTTGAGATGATCTAATTTATCATAGTACTAGAACATTTTCCCTTACCTTTTTTCCTTTTGGCTAATACCTAGATGCAATTCTCAAATCTTCCCCTTTTTTGTGGATCGATCCCTAACCACAATTTCTTCTAATGCAGAGGTTTCTATGTTATATTTCCTCTAAACCTCTTCAGACAACAAACCTCCCACAACAAAATAAAATTCCAGGTTTTCAATTATGCTAAAGCTAAAGGAAGTGATTACGTGATTCCAAGATTTAGGCAATGAACACAATAACATAACTTCCTTGTCTTCATCTTCAACTTTTACACCCGTACTAGTTATTTGACATATAAGAGTATTAAAAATATTTAAATGATCAACAATTTTTATACCTTCTTTCATTCACAAACTATACAATTGCCTCTCCAAGCATATCTAATTTGTCAAATATTTTTTCATATAAAGCTCCATTCTACTCCATAAGCCAACTATTATTTCCTCTCCAACAATACTGAAAAGAACATCATCTATTCAACATAATTGAATTGTTCTAAGATCTTTTTTATCTAGATCCTCCCAATCCTCACAAGTCATATTTGTAGATTTCTTTGACTTCCCTACTAACTCTATGTGCATTTTTTGTTGTATTGACAAATCATGCATCTTGAGCTTCCATAGTTCAAATTTATTCTTTCTATTGAATTTCTACACCTTGAACCTTGCATTTGAAACCTTTGCTATTTGATGCTACAAGAAAAACACCAAATCCTAACATAGACATTGCAACATAACTTCTCTGATACCACTTGTTGTGGAAATGTAAAACCCACACAATTAAATAATATTGCAACATAATTTAATTGTAAAGAAATAACAAATAAAATCAAATGGAATAAGATAATAATAGATAAGACACATATTTATGTGGTAAAACCTTGACAATATATCAAAAAAACATCCACGAGGCAAAGTATCAATATTCTTATTTCTCTAGAAATGGATTACAATCTTCACACATTGTTGCTACTCAATTACAATTCATTACATTGATTTTTCCTTCAAGGAAAATATATATATATATGAACAAGATAACAATTTTTTTCAAACTTAGAAAAAATTATCATTATTTTATTGCTTTATTTTTATTGCTTTATATTTTTGTTTTCTTTCTTTATCTTTTTCACAAATAAGATTTTCTTTATTTATATTATTTTCTTTCATTATCCAACACTTCCCTCACATTTGGAAATATCACCAAAATGATTCAAAATGACATGGATCCATTATTTAGAGTAGTGAGGGTTTATAGGCAACATTTTTTATGGTAAGAGTTAATATTTATCCACATTAAAGTGAGTGATACACAACTATGTTGCATCTCATCAGGCTGAGCATGTATTTCTATTCTATAGGGAGGTCCAAATTCTATTTACATAGATGAGAAGGAGATTCTAATTGGTGCAAGAAAATTGCTACAAGAAACTGGTTTGAGGTGGAACATAACACATTCAAATAGAGGAGAGACATTATAACTAGCAATTGCAACTTATGGTGTAATGGGCACAGTGATGGTGACTTATGAGGCATTAAAAATATAGTTATATATAAAAATATGTTGCGTCAACACTACTCATTTTTTTTAATTTGCATATTATTAATACATAAAAAATAAATTAAATAGGTTTAAAAAAAATCAATTATAAATTTTGATATTTCAATCTTCAAATTTTCTAAATATTTAAAATATAGTCATAACAATAAATAAAATATTATATTCTCTTATTCTTAAATATTAGATTTTTCAATAGTAAATTATATTTTTTTGTCAATCAAAAAATAGTAAGTAATTGTAAGTTTTAAGTTGGATGAAATCTAAAATTGTTATTGATTATTTAAAAGGGGTGATGGGCCTAACTCAATTGGCTAAAGCATCATGCTGCAAGCAAGAGTTCATGAGGTTTGGTCTCCCCACCACCCCCATGATATCGAAGTGTGTGTCTCACCAGTGTAACCAATCACGTAAAAAAAAATTATTAGGTGCACTATAGTTTATAGGGGGTAGCTACCCAATTCTGATTCTTGTAGTCTAAAAAAATCAGGGCAATGGGCCTAGATCGATTGGCTTAAGCATCTTGTTGTAGGAAAGAGGTCACGAAGTCTAGTCTCCCCATAGTCCTTGTGGTACCATAGGGTTTGTCCCGCTAGTGTCACTGGTCACGTGAAAAAAGTTTACTAGACACACAATAGTTTATAGGGGGAAACTACCTGATTTTGATTCCTGCAATCTAAAAACAATTAATAAAGTGATAAGTTTAATTAAATAATTTTTTTTTTGAAGTGAAACAAAGCATTTTACCATATCCACAAGTGCGCACTCTATGCTCAACACCATATATTTCACCACTTCAAAAAATATGTGGAAGTGTACACTTCGCCACCCTTGCTTGCAACTATATTTTCCATTATAAACCCAAGAATTTGATAATAATTAACTTCTCACCTTCCCACTTCTTGTCCAATATCCCCTTGTTTCTTTATGGAAAAATACATGGTCACTTTAAAAACAAGGTAAATTATGATATAAAGTATTCGTGTAATTATTAATATTTCACCTTAGTTAAGCTTACTTAGGTAAATAGTTGTATTATTTACTTAAGTTAATTAGGAATATTAGAAAAGTGTGTGTCATCACTCTTTGATTGATGGGAGTTAGGAACCACATCTCCCTCATCAAGTGAGTTACTTTGACACCACTACACCTCTAAGTTGAGTTGATCTTTTTACAACTCAAGTTTACTAGGACACTTGTCATTATTAAAAGGTTCATCCTCAACCTATAGCTTGGTAATCATTCCTAATTTTTTTACTTAATCTAATCAAGAAGTTGAGCTTATGCATTCTCTGTGCTTGTTTTTTATCTCTGTGAATCACAGGTATCTTCATGGTATTAGAGCCTTTCAAAGATAGTTTGAAGTCAAAAGTGAATGTTGTAGACAACAATTGGGAAAATGTGTGAAGATTTCCTCTATTCTAGCAGTCAAAAATCTCTATTTCTATTTCAAAAATTGTTGTTGAGGAAGCTGACTCTCGTTCATTCCTCCTCACTAATCGATTTTCATGATTTTGGAAATTGTGGGTATCTGCTCCTTCATCGATTTCTATTGTGGAAATCATGGGTTTAAGGCTACAACCATCAGCGTGGAAGAGGTGCATGAAGAATGACGTAAGGGTTGTAAGGAGAGATTTTTCTCTCTACATTCATTGAGCTCCAACATCAACATCGATCTACAACTTTACCATCGATCTGCAACTTTTTGCATGTACCTGCGACTCCAAGCACCATCAGAGTCTTGTTGAGAGACCTGATCTGTATGTTAGAGGCACCATTTTGCTAAGTAAAGGCATCATCAGAGGTGTGATATAATCAGAGAATGCGTAGATTGAGAGCAGCAAAGGAGGCACAAAAAAATTGTGCTCATTTTGGGCGATTCAAATCCTCCTTAAAATATTGGTGTGCAAAGAGGCATTTCTGTCAATAAGAGGCATGATTCTATGCTAGGGAGGTGGGATTTTGTGCTCATTTACTATGGTCATATGGGGTTTTTAGACCTTGTTTTGTTTCCATACCATGAGGGCTTAATTTTCCTCTAAAGTCCCTCTCTCTAGCTCTTCAAAATATTTTATTTTCCTAACTTTGTAAATGCAAATTATTATTGACCTGTAAATTTGCAATAGAATAAAAATTTAAAAGTGCTTTTCGTAAAGTGCTTATTTTTCAAATTTTATTCAATGATGGTGATTTCACACTAATATAAAGTGCATTTTTCACCTTTATTATTGTATGCAATACATGCACTAAAATAAAGTGCCAAACAGGGTGAAAATCAAAAGTATTAAAAAGGCGGGTGTATTAGAGAGAGTTATGATCAAAATACTCCAAAAATTATTTTCTCAAATTCCTAAAAGTTGTAAACCTAATCAAGCATGGAGCCCAATCAAGTGATTAACCCTCTTACACCTTTAAACTACCATGAGTGGAAGTTGCAAGTACAACTTACACTCAAGAACAAAGGTTTGTATAGAGTTACAATGGGTACTAAAAAGGAACCAAATGCTGCCAAAGACAAGGAAAAGTGGTTCAATAAGTGTGACCAGGCCTTTGGATTCTTGTGTTTATTTCTTTCAAAAGAACTTATATTTCATTTGGAGGCATTAAAATCCCACATGAAGTATGGTCATCTCTTGAAAATTTATTTGGGAAAGTTGATGATATTAAATGTCATGAGCTAGAGAATAAATTAATGAGCTTAAGTCCAAGTAATTACCCAACATTACAAGAATATTTCACCAAATTTATGTCACTTCACCAATAGCCTAAGGAATGTGGAATTGAGAAGAAAGATGATCATCTCATCTTATCAACTCTTTCCAAGTTGGGATCTTCTTATTCTATTTTTGTGTCAACATTCTACTCTAGAAAAAGGGCTTTGGGTTCTAATTGGTCTATGCCAAATATAGATGACTTTATTGCTGATTTGGTTAGAGAACAAGATAAACTCATCAAGATGGGGGCCATAGTGTCTTACAAGCCACATGCTTTAGTAGCAGAAAGTGTAAAATTTGAAGGGTTGACAAAAAAAATGAAGAAAGAAAAGATAAGGAAATACAAGGGGGAAAATCATAGGAGAAAAGTACTAAGAAATATGTCAAGTGTTCCTTTTGTAAGAAATTGGGGCATAATGCACTTGACTATATGAGGAAACAAATAAACTATCTTACTCAAATCATTGAGGAAAGTAAGATTGTAAATTTTTGATCTTCATCATCTACAAACACTAAAAAGGCAAAAGAGAAATAAAAAGGACATATTCTCTGAGTGATTGACAGATCTATTGTATTACTTCTCTTTTTTTGTAAAAATTATGTTATTACTCTCTTTTTGGAGGATAGTTTCTTCCCATTGGGTTTTCTATCTTTCTCCACTTTATTTGAGAGGTTGCATTGTAAATGAGTACCTTATCAATCCTTCTTGTTGGGACTCAAATTTCCATTGTTTTTTTGTGCCCACCTAAGTTGTGCTTAAGGGGGGGTATTGGTGTAATCATTAATATTTCACCTTAGTTAAGCTTACTTAGGTAAACAATATTATTTACTTAAGTTAATTAGGAATATTAGGAAAGTGTGTTTCATCACTCCTTGATTGATGGGAGTTAGGTACCACATCTCCCTAATCAAGTGAGTTACTTTGACACCACTACACCTCTAAGTTGAGTTGGTATTTTAACAACTCAGGTTTACTAGGACACTTGTCATTCTTGACAAGTGCATCCTACACCTATAACTTGGTAACCATTCCTAATGTTTTTACTTAATATAATCAAGAAGTTGAGCTTATGTATTTTGCGTGCTTGTTTTCTATCTATGTGAATCATGGGTTTCTTCATAAAGAAAATAAAGGAAAAGTAACATCATACATTAGTCTAGAATTTGGTAGCATTATATATTAAAGAGAAAAACCTACTTATGTCAATAGAAAATGAATATTCAATCCAAGTTAAAAAAAATAAACCCTCCCCATTAATTGTGAAATGATGTGAAGAACTAGAGTTGTTTGATCAAGTTTTAAAAGTATTGTACAATAAAGAGAAAACTAACAAGAAAGAATTGTTTGATAAATAGATAAGAAATAACATGTACATTTTTGTATTCTCAAGGCCTAGTATTGAATAAATCATGATAATATTGGTGATATCATTATCATTTTTAGGAGTGGGGACACACAAAGCATGCTTTACAATGAAATTTCTCACCAACACCTCATATAGGTAGTAAATATAATTGAAAGAAAAAGGATATATCTATAAGAGAGAAAAAAAACTAGAGCTATAAGAAAGAAAGTACTCAAATAGCTAGGCACTAGGCACAAAGACATGAGAAGAGGAATGGGAAAATGCATAATATTGAGCTTAACAATTTTGTATTATTCACAAATTTTGTTGTTGTTGTACTCGATCGATAAGTTGTGCAACCTTGACATGATGAAAGAATGATCCAAACTTCTCAACATTGTGTTGGTGGGTAAAACATTGTGTGGTGTCCCTTATAAGTGTTAAGATTCCTTAGAGATAAGGAATTTGGATGCATGTTCTACTTGTCATAAGACTCCAATGTTGTATTGAAAAAATAAAAAGATAAAATATTAATAAATTTAAATTGAAATAAGTAGATGATACAAGAGAAAGACATAACAATAAATATTGGTGTTGCTAGAAAAATAATTTTAGAAAATGGGAAATAGATTTTCTTTCATCAACTTTCACTCCACATTATAAAATTTTGGGTTTTATATTTGACAATAGTGGAAATACATAACTTCAAAGATATTCTAATTGTGTATATGCTTAATTGTAATCTAAATGAAAACATAAAACACTAAATGAAACCTTAAACTAAAGAAATTAAATTAAATTTAAATAAACAAAATCCTTCAGTGCTGTCCCATTTTTCTCTATCCACAGAGATTCTTTTGAAGCTTTTTGGCTCTCAGATTGTGTAAGCTTCTCCAAATGGCTGTTGCAGAACGAGTATGCAAAGGAAAACTATTATATATGTTGGTGAATATGGAATTGTTGATACGGATATGGACAGGGGCTGTGATTATGCACAGGGGCTGTGATTGATATGTATCATGGTTCTACTGCTATTATGCTATGATTCTATGCTATTGCTATGAAAATGCTCTATGAATGCTAATGATACTTGCAATTTGCCTATAATTTACTTGCTTAAAATTCTATATGATTTGAAGCTCCCGGCAGCTGTATTTATAGATTTTTTGCAGGCTTCATCCCGGCTGGCAAGAATCTACGGCTATGAATTTGTCTGGTAAATTTGAATGGTGAGAGATTGAGAGGTTGAGAAGAAAATGGGGGAGGTTGGGAGGTTGGAGAGAAGGATGGAAGCTTGTCTTCAACCCACGGGAACAAGCCTGCACAGGAACAGAAGAAATTTAATTTTCTGTTTTGGCAGTTTGTTTCCCGGGAGTTGAAGATAAATCCCAAATTAAATAAATATTTAAATTTATTTAATTTTATTTATTACTTTTGATATTTGATTTTTGATTTTTGAAAACTATAGAAGAATTAATTAAATATTTTGTAATATTTAATCATGATGTGGCTTTAGAAGATTTTGAAATATTTAGAAGAATTTAATTAAATATTTTTGGAAATATTTAATTATGAATAGATTTTTGAATTGAATTGGAGGAATTTTGAAATGATTTAAAAATGAATATTGGATTAGAGGAAATAATCAAATATTTTGGAATATTTAATTACAAATGATATTTAGAAGAATTATAATATTTTAATCTTTATTTGAATAAAATATTCAAACTAAGATTATATGATAATTAATATAAATAAATTGTAACATTTATTTAATTAATTAAGAAATGAATATGAAAAGGTGATTAAATATTTAATCGAAATGAAATCATGAACAATATAAATAAATTATTTAAATTTATTTATATGTAGATAGAATCAAAAGATTTTAATTAAATATTAAAAATATTTAATTAATTACCAGACAATGTGATGTGACCATTTTAAGGTGTATACATTTTGCCCCTCTTTGAAGTGATGTGTTTTACGCATTACTTCAAAGAATTTTGAAATTTTGCCCCAAATATTGATTTGAAATGTTGATAGATGTATGCCCCCGCGAACGATGAATCGATATTTGAATTTTTTTTTATTTTTTATTTTTTTTATTTTTTTGAATTTTTGAATTTTGATGATTTTAAAGATATCGATTTATCGTTCGAAACTTATGATATGAAGAAATTGCCCTGATAAGATATGAAATGAAAATTTGATGAAGAAATTGCCCCTGGATGTGAAAATATGATAAAATGCCTCCAATTTTACCATTATATAGGTTAAAAATGTCATTTTCCATGTCATTTTCAATTTTAACCTAGTAAAATTTGCAAATATTGAGCTCTGAGTTGATAATCATGGCACTTCCAGTTCACCTGCACCGTTTCGAGCATATCCGACGTCATCGGCAGGCGCACTACGGACCTCCGGTATGTGTCTCGCAAATTCTTGTCTTTCAAAATTTTGTTTTTGCGCACGTTTCTAATGTTTTATAGAAGTTTTTGAGTTTTAGCGCTCTTAAGGTTTTTCATAGCGCAATCAATAATTTTCATAGCGCGTTTAATACTGTAGCGCCCTTAAGGCGTATCGTAGCGCATTTGAAATTTTCCATAGCGCATACAATGTCGTAGCGCCCGTGAACTATTTCGTAGCGCATATGATATGTATTGTAGCGCTATTGATTTCTTAGCGCACTTGAAACCTATTACAGCGCTTTTGATATGTCTTGTAGCGCAAAATATTTCATAGCGCATATGATAAGTTTTGTAGCGCTCTTGATTGATTCTGTAGCGCAAAAGTTTCTTTAGCGCTGATAAGGAATTTTGTAGCGCCCACAATAGTTTGTAGCGCTTTTTGTTCCACATGATAAATTTGTTTCCCAAATTGTTGGAGAACAAATAGTAGCTGATAAATTTGCTTTTAAAGTTGTTAAAAACAAATAGGATAGATAAGTTTTCTCCTAAAGTTGTTAGAAAGAAACTTGATGTTGATTATTTGCGTTCCATGATGATGAAAAACAAATAATTTGATTGATTCATTTTAGATTGATACGTTAAGATGATTTGATATTGATGTTGTTTTGATGATGTATGTGAACAGGAGAGACTAGGTGTCTTGCAGGTACGAGAGACTTTCCCGAGCACATGGTCATTGATTCCTCATTTATTAGTCTGATAGAGATGTGATCGATGCTTGTGGTTTGACTTCATTACTTGATATGCCCGAGGTTCGCCTCAATAGGGCTCTATTGACAGCACTTGCAGAGAGGTGGCATAGCGACACCAACACCTTTCATTTACCGACCGACGAGATTACAGTGACTCTCGAGGACGTATATCGCATCCTACGGATCCCAGTGATGGGAGAGATTGTTGTTTTTGACAGACGAGAGGCTGGAGGTACTCTTGCTTTGAGACGGATATTTAGAGATACTCAGATAGCCGGATACTTCATCCCATGGGGTGAGATTACAGATAGCTATCCACCTTTACCAGCTGTGCTTGCAGGATTCATTGGAGGTGTGTTGTGCCCTGACCATAGGTCGAAGGGGTTCGCGATCGGATGGGGTCGTGTCTTAGAGAGCATGGTGATGCAGGGCACACGATATGCATGGGGTACCTGTATGCTAGCCCACCTATATGACGAGCTACATCACATCGTATATGGTAGAGGCCGGAGTTTTGCGGTTGGATGCTCATTACTACAGATATGGGCATGGGAGCATTTTGCAGTGTTATGTCCATTGACTCAAGGAGATCGACCAGCTGGTCGAGCATACAGATGGAGATATTCACATATTATTGCTCAGCCTAGACTGGGCAAACTAGTGTATTGGCAGCGGCTGTTGGATAGTTTGGATACAGTATGCTGGAGGCCATATTTGGATTGTGAGCCATGGCCAGAGGATGCGAGGGAGATGCCTTTTGTATGCACTTCCAGATTTTTGATTGGACGGACCACATGGATCTTAGAGAGATTTCTTGCTGGACGTGTATTGCGACAGTTTGGTCGGATTCAGGGTATGCCTGTTGGTTCAGCTATTTAGCCGCGGCCCGGCAGACGGAGCTTGCGATGTGGGGCCACGGATCTCTTATGATCACGGTGGTGGCGAGTTTATCGATTTAGGTGCACGGATGTGAGTTTATCGCCTTTATAGGCAATGATGTGGGACTACTGGATGCCTGGATGCAGTGGGCTTATTAATTTAGTATGTGCGATGTTCTACGATCCCTCCTCCACGTGATGTTTGATCCCTGATGAGGGCCGCCGCCCTACTACTGACGTAGACATCTATTTATGGTATCCTGCATTCGCATGTGACGATTCGAGGACAGCTGGATGACGAGGAGGGTAGTGGAGATGATGACTCAGATGGAGATGATGGTGATGATGGTAGGGGTGGCAGGAGAGGCGGCAGGAGAGGTGGTAGAGGAGGTAGGGCAGGCAGAGGTGGACCACGGATGAGGCATACTGACCCATCCCCGTCAGTGGATCCGACAGTAGCAAGTCAGATATCTTCTCTGCAGAGCACAGTACAGAGCTTGCAGGCTCAGCTATCACAGGCACAGGCCTTGATTTCACAGTTGCAGGGTCAGGTGACTTCGATCACTGCCAAGAGAGATGCAGCTAGATAGCGGGGTGAGCAGGCCATTGCCTTAGCAGATAGCCTACAGAGAGTGGCAGGTAGCACTTTGCCAGGTGATATGATGAGAGAGGTTACGAGGGCTACTCGAGAGGCAGAGTTTTATCGCACCAGATATCATGATGCAGTCCCAGCTGAGCAGAGAGAGAGCTACACTCAGTCACGATCTACTCATGGTCGCTCTCGTACTACCAGCAGGGGTGTGACACAGCCATTACCTCCTAGAGGGCCACCGGGGTCAGGCGGAGCAGGTCCATCAGGGGCAGGTGATACAGGTCCATCAGGGGCAGGTGGTACAGGTCCTAGGCCAGCTCCATCACAGGATAGCTCTGCCTAGTGCATTGTATATGATCTCTTTTATGATATTCTGTTGAAACATTTTGTATACACCGTGAGATTATCACATTTTTGATGATATTATATCATTTGTAGTTTGACATCCTTGTACATTTTGACATTCATTTTTGAAATATATGAAATGCAGTGATGATTTTACATGATATATATATATATGATGTGAACTATATGATGGCTTCATGATTTATGATTATTTATATACATGATGGTATGAGATAAATGAATGTATGATGTTTATGATAGATGATTGTCTAATGCAATAATGTATGAAATAATGTTTTGTGAATGTCAAAATATACTCAGTCATATTTGAAAAGATATAAATCTTTGATTCTTTGCCAACTTTTAGGAATCTATGAATGCAAGATGCAAATTCTAATCATGAATGCAATCTATACTAACCATGCAGGACATTCATACAATATTGCCATTTGGAGAGCTTATACATGCTTTTTGTATCATCATAGAGCTTTGAAATGTTGAAAGTTAATACAAGCATCAAAGGGTATGTTAGCACCAGTGATGACCTGAGTATTGCTTTCATGATTTTTAATATAGCAAGTTAATACAAGCATCTAGGTATAATTGAACCAAGATGACCTGAGTATTGCTTGCATAAACAGACAAGAGTTAACCCTTTTCCCATGCAAATTCCGAAATGTCATCCATGATCCATAGTAGAGCATGTCTCGCGACCAATTTGCATAGTACTAATGAGTTTCCTCACAAACAGAAGACAAAGAAAAATCATACTCCTTCCTTGCTTTTCTAGTTCAGTACATCATCGAATTACTCCAGAGATATGATAGAAAATCAAACAACCATTCAAATCCTGCTTAAGGCATTTCAAACATTTATTCAGATTAAGATCATCCAATTTGGTTATCATCATTGATATTCTCACTTCGATAGTTGTTTGGATCATGTTGTTTTTTATTTTCATTGGCATAAACATGTTTGTGATTGATTTGATTTCACAATGTTTGTTTTGTTTTGTCAAGCTGTTATTTGTCTGCTTGTGATATTTTGAAAGCTCGTTGCCCCTCTCTTGTATGTTTCTTTGTTTTTCCCCCAATGTAAACATAACCTAAAGATAAAAGATATGTACAAATTTCATCAAGCCATGATGAAACCTAAAGATTCCCACTACATGGTATGGATAATGAAAGATATTTACAGATGATAGACGTGGATGAATGATGCCTAAAGTGAAAATAAGACATAAACTAATAAATGGAGGAGTCCATTTCGATCACAAGTAGCGCTTGTTTGCCAAGTTTTCACCACTTGTTTTTATTGCACTTTTTCAGGATTTTTTTTGATTTTTTTGATTTTTTTAGGACTTTTTATGATTTTTTTGATTTTTTCAGGACTTTTTATGATTTTTTGATTTTTTCAGGACTTTTTAGACATAGAATTTCTTAAGATGAATACTATTGATTGGATCTTCAAACAGGTCCCCCTCTGATGTGGATAACTGATATGCTCCAGAACCATATGCTGCTACAATAACAAATGGACCAAGCCAATTAGGTTCAAATTTGCCTTTCTTTTCTCTATCTTGCTGATTACGTGGATTTTCCCTCAAAACTAAGTCACCCACTTGAAATGCCCGTGGCTTAACTCTGTGGTTATAACTACGAGACATGACTTGTTGATAACCTTTCAAGTGATCAGCTGCATGTTGGCGTCTTTCATCTAACAGTTCGAGTTCTTGAAGGCGAGAAACTCGGTAGTCTTCATCACTTATCAATCCCTTAAGTGAAACCCTAAGCGAAGGTATTTCAACTTCCAATGGTAAGATCGCTTCTGCTCCATAGACTAAAGCATATGGTGTAGCTCCTGTTGGTGTGCGAATACTAGTTCTATATGCCCACAAAGCTGGGTTGAGTTGAACATGCCAATCACGTCCAGCATCATTTACTGTCTTCTTCAATATCTTCAAAATGGTTTTGTTAGAAGCTTCTGCTTGACCATTACCCTGTGGATAATAAGGTGTAGAGTACCTGTGTTGGATATGAAATCTTTCACAAAGTTCATCAACATCCTGATTCTTAAAAGGTCTTCCATTATCAGTAACAATAGAATTAGGAATTCCATATCTACAAATAATATAATTCAGGATAAATGAAGATATCTGTTTACCAGTCAATGTTGTTAGAGGAACAGCTTCAATCCATTTTGTAAAATACTCAGTAGCTGTGATGATAAACTTATGACCATTTGATGATGAAGGATGTATTTTTCCAACAAGATCTAATCCCCACTGAGAAAAGGGCCATGTTGAAATAAAAGGATGCAATTCTTGTGCAGGTGTATGAATAAGATTCCCATGGATCTGGCATTTAGAACACTTCTTAACAAAAGTAAAAGAATCTTGCTCCATGGTAGGCCAATAGTATCCCATTCTGACAAGTTTCTTTGCTAAAGTCAAACCACTTGAGTGAGTTCCACAAATACCACCGTGAACCTCTTGTAAGGCTTTTTCAGATTCGTCACATTCAAGACATCTAAGGAGTGTACCATCAAGACCACGTCTATAAAGGATATTGGCAATTAAGGTATAACGGGATGATTGGCGTATGAAATTCTATTTTTGGTTGCGGGATAAATCTAAAGGCAAGATGTTATCTTTCAAATAGGTATAAGTTTTGCCATATAAAGGTGAATCTGAACCGGTTAAATGACATATAACTTGGTTTTCAGGATTATCATATGCAGGAGAAAACAATTGTTCCACCAAGAATTCATACTTGGTTTGATCTTCTGATATTTGTAATAAAGAAGCAATGGTAGCCATTGCATCTGCAGCTTTATTGTCAATTCTTGATATTTGTGAAAATTTGATTGACACAAAATATTTCTTATAATCATCCACCATGTTTTTGTATGGTAGCAACTTATCATCTTTGGTTTGATTGTCATCATTAATTTGATTAATGATAAGTTGTGAATCACCATAAACTTCCAGCTCTGTAATCTGCCATTCCAAAGCTATCTTTAATCCTATGAGTAATGCCTCATACTCTACTATGTTATTTGTGCAAGGAAACATCAACCGATACGATCGTGAGATGGTATGTCCTTCAGGTGTAACAAAAAGAATCCCTGCCCCCGAGCCATATTGTGTATAAGATCCATCAAAGTACAATGCCAACGGTCTCTGAATTGTTGTTGTAAAGACATCTGGATCAGGAAACTCAATATGCATTGGATTGTCTTCTTTTAAAGGAGCTTCAACTAACTGATCTGCAATGACCTGTCCTTTAATCGCTTTTCGATCTACATAGTGAATATTAAACTCACTTAATATCATTACCCATTTTGCAAGTCTTCCTGTTAAAGTGGCTCTGCTTAATAGGTATTTCAATGGATCTATCTTTGTTATTAGCTTAACTGTATGAGTCAACATATAATGTCGCCACTTTTGAGAAGCAAACACTACTGCAAGACAGGCTTTTTCAATGAAGTTGTAATTTAACTCATGTCTTGTTAAGGTTCTACTGATATAATATATAGCCCTTTCTTTACCTGTAGAGTCTTCTTGTGCTAGCAATGCACCCAAAGATACTTCTGTTGCTGAAATATAAAGTATAAGCGGCTCTCCTGGAATAGGCGGAATTAGAACTGGTGGATGTGTAAGATATTGCTTAATCTGATTGAATGCTGCTTCACATTTGTCATCCCATTTAAATGGAACATTTTTATGCAATAGATATGTGAATGGCAAGCTTTTGTCTGCTAGTTGAGCTATAAACCTTCTAATGGACTGTAATATTCCTTGTAAGGATCTTAATTGACTGATATTTCATGGTGGAGGCATATCCATTATAGCTTGTACCTTTTCTAGATCAACTTCTATACCCTTTTCTGAAACAATGTACCCTAGGATTTTTCCAGATGTAACACCGAAGACACATTTCTTTGGATTCAGTCGAACATTGAATTTTTCCATTCTGACAAAGATTTTTGACAAGATTTCAAGGTGTTCATCTCGTGTATGAGATTTAGCAAGTAAATTGTCAACATAATCTTCCATGAATGTATGTATCATATCATGAAAAATAGTTGTCATTGCTCTTTGATAAGTAGCTCCAGCATTCTTTAACCCGAATGGCATTACATTCCAGCAATAAGTACCCCAAGGACATATGAACGCTGTTTTATCTTGATCTTCTGGTGCAATTTTTATCTGGTTGTATCCTGAGAATCCATCCATTAATGAATACATTGCATGACCAGCAGTTAAGTCAACAATCAAATCTATGTTAGGTAAAGGAAAATCATCTTTAGGGCATGCTTTATTTAAATCCCTGAAATCTGTACAAACTCTGATCCTTCCATCTGGCTTTGAAACAGGTACAATGTTTGAAATCCATTCTGCATAGTCAATAGTTTGAATGAATCCAACATCTAAGAGTTTCTTTAATTCTTCCTTGACCAATAATGCAACATGTGGATGCATCTTTCTGAGTTTTTGCTTTACAGGTTTTATCCCAGGTTTGATAGATAAATGATGCATTATCAAATTAGGATCTAACCCTGGCATATCAGCATATGACCAAGCAAAGTTAATTTGATTATCCTTCAAGAATTGCATGAATTTCTGGACTTCTTCAACTGTTAATGATGCTGCAATTTGTAAAACTTTTGGCTGCTCTGGTGTACTTATGTTGATTGATTCTGTTGGTTCAATCAAAATAGAAGATCTTTCATGATAATACTTGGGAAGAGTGTCAAGTTTCTCATCCTTCAGTGCCTCAGAAAGGTTTTCACTGTCAGATTCGCTCTTTATTTTTCTCTTGTTTTGATCTATCACTGCCTTTTTTCGGTTTTCATCAATAGATCCATCTTTTATTTCATTTATTTTGCAGCTAAGAGACTTGACACTTTCCTTGTCAAAATCATGAGTATAAGATTCTTGAATGAAACAATTGTTTTCTTCATTTGAGGAACAAAGGAAAGTTATAACATCTTCATCATTACTGAATGTAGGAATATGGATAGGTGCATCAATGTCCCAATCTATAAGTTCTGGATAAACTAAAGGCATAGGATCATTAGGTTGGGTAAGGTCTTGTATTGTCAAAGTCATGATATAGTTGTCATCCTCATGGTAAACAAGGTCTGTGATGGTATTCTCCTCGACATTCCATCTCGCTAGAATCATTCTCACTTCGAAATGCATCGCTTGGAAACAAGATAATCGAGGGAGGCCTTGAACCTTTCCTATAAAGAACAAAATGCTATTTATGTATAGTAATAAATTTAGTTTATCCTCTCTCTGCATCTATTATTACAAAACGGTATCCCAATTCAAGATTCTACGGGAATCATATCTCAACTTGGCTCTTTGTAATTGGAAAACTGATTCATGAGATTTCATCTGAACATGATTCTCCTTTTGGTGAACTCACGGATTCCACAAAGCAAGTTCTCTTTATCTTCACCGCTATCCAAGTCCCTCGCTTTTATCAATTTGAATGCTTTGAAATAGGGCCCAATCTTTGGTTCCACAATTCCTTCTCTCGCTTCCTGAGAAATTGCATTGCCTTCATAACCCATCTTTTGCATGATAGCGTACCCTTTACCATATTGTTCTTTAGGTAACTTAATGTGTAAGAGAGATTCATCTTCATCTTTGTATAGCTAATTTAGGATATCCCTATCTTCAGCTTCTTCTTCAGTGGTATTAGCTCTAATGAATTTTCCATCAAACTTTGTGATTGGCACGAAAGTTTGAGATGTAGGAGTCACAATCTTTTGATTTGGTAAACCATGTGATCTTGGAGAAGGGGGTAAAGTAGAAAGAGATAGTGAATATTCACCTACCCCTTTGACTTTAAAACTCGTTTCTAGTATCAGTATCTCGGAATACCCTGCAATTGGACTGTAAGATTAAAGAAGAAATAAATAAGAGCTTCTCTATTGTAGTGGCACAAAGACATCTTGATCACCCCAAGATTGAAACAAGTTTAAAGTACCATTGTAATCACCAGAGTAGTTATTTCTTAGTCCATCACAAGTGGAAACTCTGATACATTGAGGATACGGATGAAAAATGCCGTGCATATCAAAGTAGAACCACTTGGGATGACCTTAAAAGTATGTTATAAGATAGATCTCGATCTAAAACCTGACAAAAAGTATTCTTCACAACAGGTCCCAGTCTGATAGGTAGCAATATTAATCCTTTAGAAGCTCTCTCTTCATCATCATATGCCTTAATGGTTATCTTCTCCTTCGAATCACTCCCCATTTTCTCGGAAATTCCTACATTTATCACTCTCAAGCGGGTACAAATATTCAAACTGGCTCCTCCATCTATTAGACACGTCTAATTCGATGTTTATGGATCATGACTTCAAGATAGAGCGAGGAATTATGTGGATGTGTCATAGAAGCATCATCTTTATCGGAAAATGAAAGACAAGTGGGGAAGAACGTCCCAACCATGGCTTGAAATCGCTTTTAGAATCTAGATCAATATCAACAACTTGTGTTCACAAGTCAGCTTCTTCTAAAACATTTTGTGTATAGGGATATTTTGGGCAGTTCAAGAAGAAACTCGAGTCGCGATGTGAAATTCAATTGATCAACCGTGATTATACCGTATTGAGAAGAAATAGTTGTTTTAGATGAACTTCCTTTTAAAACAACCTTTGCTTGACCTCTTGTTGTTACATTAACCTGTTGATATTCTTGTTTTTCTTTAATTTTGATAACATTAATCCGATTATCATCTGTGTCAATATGGCGGATTATATTGTCTTCAACATTATGTATGCTTTTGGCTTTGGTATCCGATGTTTCCCCCTTTTGGTAATTTGGAAAAGGATCTTTGAATTCTTGATGATCATCATTGGTATGATGTCCCTCAATTGTAATAGTACCATTGTCAATTAAATCTTGTACTAAATTTTTCAAAGCTTGACAATTGTTTGTCCTATGGCCTTTACATCGATGATAATTGCAGTCACCACGAAGCCATTCCTATGATGCGGTGGTTTCAACTCGCGGCTCATAATCTCTTTGTAAGTGTAAAAGCGATAACCTGGTTACCAAGAAGCCCGAGGTTTTGCATTCAGAGATCGGACCTAAAAAGCAAGAAGTAAAGTCCATTACTTCCGAAAAAGAATGGCCTTAGACGCGATTTGATATTTGGGTATTGCCAAGATTATTATTGAAATTACCACGATTTTGATTGGTATTTTGATTGGTCATGTTCTCTTGCTTGGAAATTTGTCCTTGTTGATTGGTATTTCCTTGTTGAATTGTATTTCCTTGTGAATTGTTTCTTGGAATAATTTTGATAGATCGGAAGTTTTGATGGTCTGTGAAATTATTTGAATCCACTATACCATCATTAACAACATTTTTGTTTTTATTCCAAAACCTTGTTTTATCGTTGTTTTGATTTGATGTACTTGGATTATCAAGTTTTATCACTCCTCTTTTAACTAAAGCCCCTTCAATAGTGATTGCATTTCTAATCACTTTTCAAAAGTTATGAGGATTAACAGCTGTTGGGTTTATAGCTTTTAATTCGACCAAGGCTATTGATAAAATATCCATCTTTCCCTTTCGCATCAGTATTTCCAGAATATCAGGTAACAATCTTCTCCATCTTTTGTAAAAATGTAGTAAAGGGATTCTCCTACTTTTTGTTTTACTTTACAAAGATCAAGCACATTATTTGATGCTGAATATTGTAGGAGTATTGTGAGATAGTTCCATTTATCAACTCCCTCAAAAGTTTTGATAGTGGAAGTAATTTTTGGAAATACTCCATGGATTGTACACCTAGGACTTCGTGGGAAATAATCGCATCAAGTAAGTACCAACATAGTGAATTAAGACTCATGTTTCCGGAAATCCCTAACATGGTCTATGGGATCAGTTTTTCCATTATACCTATCATACTTAAAAATTTCACAATGTTTTGGAAATGGGATCATTTGAAGACTCCTATCAAATGGATAAGGAGATATGTCTTCCAAAACATATTTCTTTTTTGTACCTCCTTGCATTTCCTTTATTTTCCCTTGTAATTCTTTTATCTGTTGGTTAAGAGCACTAAAGTCATTAGGAGGATTTTTAGGATTTTGTTTAATCCCTTCTATGTCAAAGGTGTGAGGCAACTTAGCTCCTTGATTAGCTAATGAAAGGATGTATTTTTCTTTGTTACGTTCTAGGATTCTTTCCATAAGAGTATGGAATTGGGGATCTTGTTCTGCTTCTTGAAGCTTTCTCTCTTCCTCATATCTCATCAAGACAAAATGTTTCCTCTTTTCATTTCGACACCCATTTTACTAGTTGTAGTTTCTCCCTCGCCTTTCCATTTGTTTTTGAGATCTTGTGAGAACAGCATAGATTTTATCTAAATTTTAATTTACTTTGATCAAAAGAGGAAATAGGCAATTGATGTAGAGGTATAAAAAAGTCGCATTGTACCTGAAAATTCTATAATGAAATTTCTAATCTTATAGCTTCTGTGTTGTTCCCTAAGTGAAAGGATGAAAATCCTGTTGGTGGGAATATAAGCAAAAGATCTAGAAAAGGATGGTTGTTGCACTTTATGAAGTTTTGATCATGGCTTTGTAAAAAGATGGATTTTGTGATAGATGCCTAATATATTCTAAGTTCTCTATTGTAATATTTGATTTGGACGAGTAGAGTATTCGATTGCTGGTTGGGGAATATAACTAAAACGGATGCGTTGACTATGGTTATGCCTTTGAGAAAGGGCTCTTCTTTGAAAATAAGATTGTGAATACAAGGGCTCTATGGCATAATCATCTGAAAGACCTCTAACACAATCATGATACCTATGAAGAAAAGTTCTATATTTAAGTAAAACTTTTCGACTTTGATATAAGAATTTTTGTTTCTTCAATAATTTTTTGTGGTTGAGAGGTTTCTTTGGCTTTTTAATTCTTTTGGAAACGGATTTCTTTACAAACTTTGTAGATTTCCAATCTCGTAACATGAGATTGATCAATATGATAATGAGTGTTTTGGATGATCTTTCTCTAAATTAATGTAATGAAAATACATCAAACAAGTTAAAAACGTTTGTTTTAAGTCCTATTCTAAACATCAAGTGTGTAACCGAAATGTTTTTCAAAAATTGTTTTAACAGGTTTTACACATGACAGGCACTTCAAACAGACTCACTCTTAGTTCTCAAGTAGGTCATCATAGCAATCAACAACCCACATCTTAAAACTGCGTCGACTCACACAGCCGTGTCACCCCTGAAAGGGCGCCTGTGTTTTTGTCTTTTCCAGCGTATTCTCGTGAGTGATCTTGGCGGATACCACCGGATCCCCCTCGAAAGCAAACAATCCTTGGCAGCTATATATGGTGAGTATCTTGGGGTAATTCTTCCTCCCCAGAATGCAGATTGAAACAATGTTCTGAACCCACTTCTGCTAGTTACTACACTAGGTCTCGTGAGTAAGGATTTCGCTCGCGCGCAAATCGATAGACCTCGAGACCTCCCTACCTTTTGTGAACAAAGGCCTTTGGGATGGTTATCAATGCACACCTCAATCGGCCAAAAGAGGCTTCCCTAATTTTAGTTTTAAATTTTATAGTGGGGTGGAATAGCCTGGCTTTGGCTTGAACCCACTTGAGTCGTTCCTCTTGGGTGAGTACTTTTTCCCACAAGAGCAGGCTCTCTACAAGGTTTTAATAAAGCTTAAAGATGCATAAAAATAAATAAGTGAGTTTGGCATTTTGATCACCCAGTTAAGGGGAGAGCATAGGCCTATCACTGAGAACAAAGCAAACACTAGGTTCAATTGTTAAGCACCAAAATAAAAAATTTCTAACTAAGTGAAGATGTTGCTTCACATAAACAGAAAATTCATTTTAAGCTTAAATTGAAAAATGAAGTATCTATCCTAGGATTGCTTTATTTTATGCTTTTTGATGACTACCCTAGGATTGATAAATTTTTATGCTTTAGATGGCTATCCTAGGATTGATAAATTTTATGCTTTAGATGTCTACCCTAGGATTGATAAAAAAAATTTTAATTTTTTAATTTAATAACTGTCCGCGGCTGCGTCGGAGTCAGTTAAACTAAACTAAAGTTACAGATTACAGATTACAGTCTTCTAAAAATTTGCGTTGCAAAACATATTACAGGCGCTGTAATACTCGTCACGGGCGCTGAAAGAATAGTTACGGGCGCTAAAACAGTCTTTAAGGGCGCTAAAACAGTCTTTACGGGCGCTGAAACATACTTCACGGGCGCTGAAACAGTCTTTACGGGCGCTGAAACATACTTCACGGGCGCTGAAACATACTTCACGGACGCTGAAACAGACTTCACGGGCGCTGAAACATACTTCACGGGCGCTAAACTGGAAGTGTTATTCCAAAAACGTGTCGTCTGCGCTATTCCGTTGTTTTTCCTGTAACCTGTCAAAAAAAAACTGCAAACAAAACATTAAAAAGGGGGCATAGGCCCCACGGTGGGCGCCAAAAATGTGTATATGCTTAATTGTAATCTAAATGAAAACATAAAACACTAAATGAAACCTTAAACTAAAGAAATTGAACTAAATTTAAATAAACAAAATCCTTCAGTGCTGTCCCATTTTTCTCTATCCACAGAGATTCTTTTGAAGCTTTTTGGCTCTCAGATTGTGTAAGCTTCTCCAAATGGCTGCTGCAGAACGAGTATGCAAAGGAAAACTATTCTATATGTTGGTGAATATGGAATTGTTGATACGGATATGGACAAGGGCTGTGATTATGCACAGGGGCTGTGATTGATATGTATCATGGTTCTACTGCTATTATGCTATGATTCTATGTTATTGCTATGAAAATGCTCTATGAATGCTAATGCTACTTGCAATTTGCCTATAATTTACTTGCTTAAAATTCTATATGATTTGAAGCTCCCGGCAGCTGTATTTATAGATTTTTTGCAGGCTTCATCCCGGCTGGCAAGAATCTACGGCTATGAATTTGTCTGGTAAATTTGAATGGTGAGAGATTGAGAGGTTGAGAAGAAAATGGGGGAGGTTGGGAGGTTGGAGAGAAGGATGGAAGCTTGTCTTCAACCCACGGGAACAAGCCTGCACAGGAACAGAAGAAATTTAATTTTCTGTTTTGGCAGTTTGTTTCCCGGGAGTTGAAGATAAATCCCAAATTAAATAAATATTTAAATTTATTTAATTTTATTTATTACTTTTGATACTTGATTTTTATTTTTGAAAACTATAGAAGAATTAATTAAATATTTTGTAATATTTAATCATGATGTGGCTTTAGAAGATTTTTGAAATATTTAGAAGAATTTAATTAAATATTTTTGGAAATATTTAATTATGAATAGATTTTTGAATTGAATTGGAGGAATTTTGAAATGATTTAAAAATGAATATTGGATTAGAGGAAATAATCAAATATTTTGGAATATTTAATTACAAATGATATTTAGAAGAATTATAATATTTTAATCTTTATTTGAATAAAATATTCAAACTAAGATTATATGATAATTAATATAAATAAATTGTAACATTTATTTAATTAATTAAGAAATGAATATGAAAAGGTGATTAAATATTTAATCGAAATGAAATCATGAACAATATAAATAAATTATTTAAATTTATTTATATGTAGATAGAATCAAAAGATTTTAATTAAATATTAAAAATATTTAATTAATTACCAGACAATGTGATGTGACCATTTTAAGGTGTATACACTAATAAATAGAGAAAATAATATTGATAAAAAAAGACTAGAAATTTTAAAAATATGGAAATGGGAATTATATTTACCACTAAAGCAATAGATCATTAAATTAAGAGAATAAATGGAATTGACCTACTACATAATATTAAATATCCTATTATAAATAGGTTTGAAACATAGTGATCACACAAAATGGGCCCAAAAATGTATTACTTGGTGTGATGCCCAAGTTTCATGGACATAAATTTTGGATAGAAACCATTTTTTTTAAAAGAACAAAAACTGATATCGAATAGGATAATCTCTTAACTATAAATGTTAGGATCCTCAATCCTCTATCTATTTTGTGTCCTTTTATGTATGATGTTATAACTTTTTTACATATGAGTATTTTTATACGCATTAATATTCTCTTTCCTTTAATTGGGAGGAAGGGAGAAGTAAGTTGAAGAGGATGTTGCATAATAACTTTTGTTTGCACGAGAATAGGGAAATTTTAAGTTAAGGAGAAGGTTATTATTTGACTTATTAATCCTCACAAGACATTACATGTATTGGTTACCACTACATTAAATTCAACAACACTTATTTAATTTCACAATTAACCTTCCTATAACTATGTACTTCCTACCAATTGTACTTATGTGGGTTTCACTCCTATCAAAGACAAGCTCTTACTTTGAAGGAATTCTATAAGGATAGAAATGGTGACATACTTGTATCACTATTATCAATTTATAGCGAGAGGGCTAACATTAAACATATGTTACCAAGGTTTATTTTTATTGTTGGGGTATGTGCAAGATCATGATGGGCCAAAAAGTGGCAATATGATGGTTATGTCGCTAACGACTATTTTTTTACTCAAAATTGATGAAACAAAAAGTGTTTTTAAAGGAGATTCTCATATTTCCACCAATATAAATTATGCTTTACTTTGAATTTAATAAATAATTATTATTTATTTTATATTCAAATTATAACTAAAGTCCTGATTGATAGGCTGATTGAAAAATATTTATAACTTTCAAACAGTATCACATTTTTTGAATCCAAAACATGTGTTACATTCTATGCTTCGCATACTATAGGATTAAAAAAATAAAAAATTGAATTTTATGAAGTTTTGACCAAGTTAAGGTGGTCAAACATACAAGTTTTTTTTTTTTTAAATTGTAATAAAAAATTCATAATTAATTATTTACTTGGAAAAAAATTACAAAAATATGCATCACATGGGCATGAGTCCTCTATTTATATCTAAAAATTTTATAAAAAAATATTATCATTTTATTGTATGGGTGGTAGACACCTACTTCTTCTTTTTCCCCTAAATTTAAGTACATTGCATTGAAATTTCAAATTTTCACCAAATAGATTTTTTTTTTAAAACAAACTTAGTAGTTTAGAAACTACATTTAATTTGCTACAGATTCTATTCTTACATATTTTTGAAATAATATAAATAACTTATTCAAATTTTTACTTCAAGTTATCTAACTCTGATTTTTCTGAATTTTTTGTTGGCTACTTAAAGGCCTTTATTCCATGATGATCTGCACATACCCATTGAATTTGCTAAAACAAAAGAAATTATATTACATGAAAATGGATTCTCTCTAGAAGAGAGCATCCTATATATATACTCATAACTAGGTTGGTTTTAAATTATTATTATAATTTTTAAACAAATGTTGTGAAATCAAAGGAGGGTCTCAATATTAAAACTATACTATGGATATCATACACTAACATTCCACTTTATTTTGTAAATTTACAAAACCTTATATTCAAATGTCATTATTTTCTTTCTCTTAAATATATAAAATGAAGGAAAAAAAAGAACATAAATATTTAATTATATAAGGCATCGTTTAACTATAAAAACTAAGTAAACATTAAATAGCTTTAGAACATGCTTAATTTATTTTATATAAAACTATTGAAATTGTACTAAGATATATTTTTTACAATAAAGTTTGAATCGCTTGAGTTCAACAAAATCTAGCTCAAACTCTAAAAAAAGATTGTTTTAGAATCTCAGAAAACTCACAGCCAAACATAAAGGTAAATAAGATTCAAAATGTTCCACTGCCCATTTATCGATGGCAAAAAAAGATTCCACAAATAAGTCATGTGCATGGAATATAATTGGAAATTTCTAAGTGCACATTACACCAATAAATTATATTTATTCATACAAGTGACATATGCTCCATTAATGGCCTCACTTTATAGTGCCATTAATGTGAGTGCTTACACAAAACATGCACAAGTTAATTTTTTTTCCTCCACACAATGCAAATTTAGCATTAGGAAAGAATAAATTTAGCATTAAGGGATATTCTTAGCACTTAAAGATAATTTTATACCCTAAAAGGAATGATAGCCATTCATGAGTTTAACCCTACCCAAGAAGAAACTATGGTGGCATCCCAAGTTTCCACTAGACCTGCGTGGGAGTTCATGAACAATTTGAGTTGCTGAAACGAAGTTAAATATGCAAGAAAAGTTCACGTCAACCAAGAACTTGAGAATACAATTTTTGTTTTGATGAAATTTGATTTTGATTTTTTTTTTTCATGGGTGACTCTCATGCTGAATGGTTCGACCCTACCCTGCTCATTTTAGAGCTATGGAAATATATTATATTCATGTTTTTGGTTTTTTTTTTTTTAATGGGTGACTCTCATGCTGAATGGTTCGACCCTACTCATTTTAGAACTATGGAAATATATTATATTCATGTTTTTTTCATAAGTGAAGCAAATGTATAAGCCAAAATTCTTAATAGGAAAACTAATTATATTTATGCTTCAAAAATGAAATTATTTATTTATCTATTTTTATTTGTTTTGTATTTTCTAGTTGCAGAATGTTTATATAGGAAAATGTCCACATTAGTGTGTTTATTTTCTTCTTTTTCGGTATCATTGTCTCAACAACAACAATAGGTTCTTATAATCTCAACAACTTTGTTGAAAAAATTATTTTTCTTTTATTATTATTTCTTAGAGTGTAAGAAATTGTACACCCTTAATTTCACATTATAATTCGGTCCCTTAATTTATTGGACTTAATTAAGCTTCTAATTTGTCAAATTATGCTTTCCAAAGCCTTATTTTTATTGTTTTCCAAAAGGAGAGCCAACATTAAATAAATGCATTTAATATTTTAGTTTCCATGGATTATGAGTGTCTTGGAAATATAAGCCAAGACCCATTTGCCCAAGGGTGAATGAGTCCCCTTTATGTGCTAAGATCTATTTTAAAATATGTTTTTGACAATCTTTTAATGATTCAAATTCAAATTGTAAGTGTTAGCTTCTGGAATCTAATTTTTGGGAAATTAGATAAACACCTATAAATTATACATAGTTTTTTTATCTTTTGAAATCTAACACTCTATGAAGCAACATGATCTAGCAATTCAAGAGAAAATATTATTCTCAAGAGCATTCAAGAGCACCATTATCAGTCATTTAGAGTAGCAATCAAGATCCTAACATCATGTCCAAGTTTATGTGTGTTCATGTTGTCTTGCGAAGGCTAACATGCATTGTAGATCCTTAACCATCCAAACATTTGAGCATTCAAGCAAATCAAGCAAGTAGATCCAATTCCTTTGAAAAGATGTGTATGACTTCAGTTCTTCAAGGAATCCATTATAGTTCAAAGAAGAATGGAAGATCTTGAAGAGCAATTTTCAATTCATGCATTTTTTGTCATCATTCTTGCCAGGCTAGGAAGCTAAGTTGCAAATTTTATTTCCACCATTTTGACAAGTGCAAACAAAACTCAACATATCAGATTTGGCATTAGAGGACTGTAAAATGTTTTTTTAGAAGCCCTATCAAGGACCCATTTTCCTAGGGTTGAACGAGTCCTCCTATACTAAGAATCCTCTTTTGGTGATAGGTACATGCTATCAGACCCTTCATAGAGTTTCCTACAAAGATTTCTTACAGTTTGTACATCTTCAAGAATCTATAATTTGAATCTTAAGGCATATAGTTTATTTAGTTACAATGTTTGAAATCATTTCTAATCATTTTCTATCTTTAAAGAATCACCAACCTAGATCTTATTGACTCACCTTTGAGGTTGAAAGTCAATCACTTGGCCTTGTTGGTATGCATTCTTAATGAAATGCTTGGGGAAGAGGGAATTTAAACCTTAAATATCCTTTACACATAAGGGAATTAGGGTTATCTCCCCTTCTTTTTCCTTCAATTCATTTTGGTGAACTTGACATTCTTACATAATTGCTTTCTGATTTTGATTTCTTTCAAACCCTAGATCTAGATTTTGCATCATTGTTTTTTGTATTCATCATTTAGGGTTAGATCTTCCATGCTTGCATCATTAAAAAACTCATTAAAAATCCAAAAATATTGCATACATTTTGCATTATTGTATACATTAGTGTGTGTTTTGTTGGAAACAAGCAACACTGAGAGGGGGGTGAATCAATGTTCTGAAAAAATAAATTTATTATTTTGAACTTTAACCCACTTAAAACATTCAACCAAAAGTAATATGCATGAATAGAAAGCAAAGAACCACAACACCATAACACATGGATTTTTATGTGGAAACCCTGTTAAGGGAAAAACCATGGTGGATGGCCAATCCATAATATGATCTGAGCATACTCAAAAGAAGTTTACAATATGCGAATGCAATTGCATTTAGACTCACTGCCTAGAGCTCACTGCTCAAAATAGAAATGTACACTTCCTTACAAAGATTTGGATTAGTTTCAAGAGAATGAACTGAGAGAATAACATCTATAAATGCTTTATTACAGTTCTGGTTAGGCTCAGTTGTCGATCTTCTGTCCTTCTTACTAATTCTACACTATGCTCTGCTCTGCTATGACTTGCACCACAAAATCTTTATGTGCAAGTGAAACTGTGCATAAAATCACTTAATCACCCTTCTAATATTCACAACAAACATTCACACACCATGCATACATATCAAAATGATATAATTGATCATTTATATATATCAACAACTAGCAATTTAATCGCAATATGTCGGCTTCAATAGAACTTGAAAATATTTATAATTGTCAGCTCAAATCATGAGTTAAATTCAATGCGCATCCATAGTGGTCAGCCACAACTTAGCTCAAACGTAAAACAAGATGATCGAACACAAAAATAGTTGAACAAACACACCTCGAATATCTGTGACACATTATATCAACTGGGTTGGGTCAGCCACCAAACACAGATGAACATAAAGATATCCAACCAGATCTCTAGACTTGCATACAATTTGATACAAGGCACTGAGAATTTTGAACAACACAAGAAATACATTGATTAACCTCCCATAAGATCCATAGCTCAAAATAACAACTAAAATTTTGTAAGTAAATTGATGAACACAAAACTGTCGAATGCTCTATTCTTCTTGACTGTCCTCAATCTGTCTACCAGTAGGAGAAAATGATGACGTGTGGATCCAGTCACCAAATAGGGTTTCCATGAATGAAAAAACCATATAGCATTTGCAGTGTCTCTTGCCAACAATCTTCCCCTTTGGCATTGATGGCAACACTTAGTGAAAAATGACTAAGTGTTGGATCAAAACCAACATGAATTACACTACCACAAAACTTCCAAAAGAATCTTCAATATCAACTCAGAAATGCAACCCCCCCTAAGATTGATATACACTTTTCACTATAAAACTCTCCCCCTTTGACATCAATGGAAAAAAATGGGGAAACAAAATCCCAAAATTTCAAAACTATATAGGCATGAACTTGTAACTTACACAAATTTGAAAACATCTACAAAATATTGCTTCAACACTCTTAAATTTGCACCGCAAACCTTTTTGAAACTCTCCAGAATTGTTATGTGACCACAAACTAAATAAGATTGAGCTTCAACAAACTTAAGATTCATTGCGTCACTAACTGCCATAGCATCTTTGGCTTCCTTCAATGGACTCACCATTAATTCAATCTTTGGACTAATTAGTCCTCTAAGTTCACATGCTCTCTCTACAATCTTATCATTTTCATGCTTCAAGCACCTTATTTTGTCAAGTAGAGATATTACTTGACCTTCTTGCTGAGCAACATCACCAACTAATGTATCAAAAGCATCATAAATGGTAGCCAATTGTTTTTCAAGATCCTTCACCTTCTTCGCATTATCTTAGGTAAACTTGGACAAAACAAAACATGACTTATAGGCCTTTCCACCTGCATATATAGAACCTTGAATATTATTTATACAAGTGGCTAACAGAGTTTTATCCTTTACAATCACTTCCTTTAACCAACTAAATCTTTTTCCATTAAAATCTTTCTATACTTTATCCATGGCTGATTTTTCAAGAGACTCGAAATGAGTACTTATAAAATTTATGAGCTTCTCCAGCTCACCGAAGGATGAACTAGACAAATCCTTCACATGATTCAGCATAATTTTCTCTACAATTTCATATGCAAGACACAAAAGTTCATTGTCCTCAATGTGAGACTTCATAATCTTCTCACTGGCCTTAGCTTGAGCAATTGATGCAACCTTCATTATATGAATTGGGGACAAGGTGGATAGATTGATCAGACCTTTGACCAATTCAGGATCAAATTATTCCTGTTGTTCCACCAGAGACTTCTTCACTACCTCGGTCGTGTCTCTTGCTTCCACTAGAATATCCTTAACTTGAACTTTTTCTTCCTCAACTTCTGGTCCTTCAGTGACTGTTACTTGATTTCCTTTAGGATCTTCAACTTCTTCATTAGGCAACTCCTTTTCTTTAGCTAAAACAACCTTAGGAGCTTTAGTCTCCATAGGTGCTTTTGTATTATTCACATCAGGAATATCCTCAAATTCTGGAGGATCAGATACATTCACATTTTCCTGATTTGCATTCACCTCCTCATTTATTGGATCATATGCAACTTCTTCAACATTGATCTTGTTCCTTGATAGAAATGCTTCTAGGATTTTCTTGGTTTCCTCAGCAACAACATCAGTTTCACCGATCATGAGTTTGTTCACCCTTGTTTTTCTTTTTAATTCTTTATGGGATTTGTTCTGGAGAGAATTCATCTCCTCAATTGACATTTCCAGACACAAGTCTGCAAGAATTATCTCTCATATGCTCTTCTTTTGTTCTAGCAGTTACTCTTCTTGCCTCCAAAATATCATATAGACTCTTGGGTAAACCAGACATAATTTCAACAAGAACTTTATTGAAAATATTCAGATATTTTGTTTTTGCCTCCTCAAGAATTCTTTGTCCTGATTTATCAAAAGTTTCATACCATTTGCAGAGGAGCTTGAGGTTTCCATCCTTGAAAATTTCATTTTCAACTTCCTCAATTGACATACCTGGTTTTTCAGTTCTTTCGTTCTTCATTGCCTTTTCTTCCTCACCGGAAGATTTTCCCTTGGTTAGCTTTGTAGCCTAAGTGTCGATAGCCTTCATTTCTATCATATATTCATATGCATAAGTCTCCTCACTTTCTAAGACGACTTCATAGGTTATTGTGCTCTTTTTCTTCTTCCTCTTACCAGAAGTCGTATCTTGAGTTTGCACAGGCTTGGCTGTAGGAGAACTCCTTGTTGATCTGGTATAGATAGAGGGTGTTTCCAGACTAGCAGATTCAGTTCTTGCTAACTCTTTTCTTGCTTCAGCTTCATCTCTCTTTCTTTTGGCTTCTTTCAAATTTTCTACAGGTATGCCCATGTTTTCTGCAAACACTTATACTTCTTTTCTTACCCTTCTGACTATCTTTGTCTTATGTAATTGATCATGGACTTGCATGCTTTTCTCTGCATAAGATCCAAACCTTTCTTCTATCAAATCCAGAGGTATGCTCAAAAAATGTTCTGCATACATCTTCAAGATGTTTTCCTCAACTTCATATCCCATAGGCATAATCCATATTGTTCTGGGATCAACAACTTCCATATGACATTGATCAATATCTACCATGAAACAAATTGTATCTTTGTACTTCTCAACAATTGAAGTAGGGATTCTTTCTATTGCATGCATCATATTCTAAAAAATTTTGAAATACCCCCAGAGGGCAGTATTTTCGGGCCTGTCTATTACCACTTCCAAACAATATATCTCTTATTTGAATAGCTACAAGATTATTAATTTTCCAATGAACTTTCCCAACACTAGGAATCTCATTCATGAAGTAAAAGAATGGACACAACAACAAGTTACCATACTTAAAAGAGTTATTTTTGTCCTTCTTAATCTTACCTAGATTCTCCAACCAAACGACTTCTGAGTAGCTCATAGAAGTCATAATCTGCATTTTCCTCTACCATCTGATAGGCTGCATAAATGGTCATACCAAATACTGAATTATCCTAGCTGGAGTGGTAGACCTTGTATCCAATAACCATTGATGCAAATTTCACATCCACTTCAGCAATATCTTCGATTGTCATTGCCCTTCTATCCCATTGTGCACATGTTGCATTAGTAACTGTCTAATTCTTTATAGACTTCAAGATTGGCAAACCACCAGAAGAGTTTAGACCTATGACAACGCTTATAGCCTCCTTCGTGATCTTGAAGGGTATATTCAACCACATGAACTCGACATGAACACAACTAAAAATATATCGCACCCATTCGCTTTCCTCAAATATGGGAAATTTTGTAAACTGTGTGAACTTCTTCTCTTCTAGGGTTTGGTATTCTAGCTTAACACTGAAGTCTTCCCCAATTATGTGGTTGGAATACAAATTCATCAATTGTGAGGTTCCTAATTCTTCAATGTTAGCATGAATGTAAGCCCTAATTTCTTCAGTATTTAAGACTCTGTATGGTACAAATGAAAATGCACCGAGGGGCTCGATCTCAACAAACTTATGAGGATGCCACTTGAACTTAGGACAGGGCCTATCCTTTACTTCTACTACCAATGGAGTGGCCATTTTTACAAATTCACAAATTCACTGGTTTTTCTGATAAATACCTTTATGTCGGATTAGATTTTGATCGTTGAATCTTCTTCACACTTGAATCTCACCTCAATTCAACAAAGTTTTCTCCAGGGCTCTCCAGACTTCTTTTCTCCAAAATGTAAAGTGGCAAATGAAAGATAAAAATGACTTTTTGTCATTTGCACAACTAACCCTTTTTGTCGCAATAAATTCTTTTACCTTATTTTATTCGGTTACCTTATTTCCATTTGCTAAGATAGATAATTCTCCTGCAGATTTCCAATACTGTATAATACCTTCTCAATTTGGTTGAACAACATCTAAAAAACATCTAGGCACTTGTTGGACCTATCCATATTCTGACATCAATTACCAGAAGGGGGTTAAGAGATCTTCTTGACAGCTCCCCCTAGCCCAAGGGCCTAAAACTAATTCCCAGAGGAATTACCAAAAGCATATTCTAGTGCAAGCACATTTCCTTCAATAGAGGGATCTTTCTTCACCCTTTTCTTCTGCATTTTCCTCCTTATCACATTTGTAGTTACTTTACCTTTTCCCTTAACATCTTGTTGTATATTTTGTTTTCTTGGACCTCTTTTGCTCTAACAAAATCTAGCAATATGCCCAAATTTGTTGCAGTTGTAACACACAAAATTTCTCTATTCAGATCAACTGTTCCACTGATTTTTCCTTGATCTGCATTGGTTAGCAATATGCCCAAGTCTATTGCATGTGGATATAATCTGACATCTCTATCAAAGTTGTTCATCACATTTTTGCATTCATTTGACTTATGACCAAACTTATTACAATTAAAGCACTGACCTTAAAATGATGGTCAATTTGGATTAATCCTGCTTCTACACTGAGAAGCCATATGGCCAAATTTATTACAAGTAAAACAATAACCATTAAATCTCTGAACATTTGGATATCTTACTAGATTCCTTCTAGCTCCATTCATCTGATTTCCTTGCCTGAATCTTCCTTGTCCATAATTTCTATGTCCAAAATTTCTTTGTCCAAATCTAAAACTTTCACCTACCTCATATCTAAGACCTCTCTTGTGACCGTTAGTCCTTTGTCCTTTAATTAGTTCATCAAGCTTGGATTAGCTAGCTTTGAATTTCTCCTTGTACTCATTTGCAACAGTAAGTTCGTCTTTGAGATCATCAAGCTATTTTTCAATCACTTCCTCATTATTTTTATATTGTTCCAATTCATTGTACAGTTGGCTGCATTGTTCAGATTTTTCTTTCAAGGATTGAGCAAGATTTTCTTCATTCTTCTTTATATCTTCAATCTCCTTGGTCATTCTCATCATGATAGATTCCATCTCATGCTTCAGGACATCATTTTCTATGGAAAAAATTTCACATTCCTTTGTTTTCTCCTTCAAGGCATGACTCAGTTGTTCATCTTCCATGCTTCTATTCTTCTACTTAAGTTGATCACATAATTCCTTTCTTTTCTCCCTTGATTCATTTATTGTGTCTTTCAATGAATGAATGAATTTATCTACATTCTCAAGACTTTCCTACAGTTCCCGCTTCTCATATTTTGATTATCCAAGATCATCTAGGGCCACCAAAAGCTATTGTTAAAGATTGCATGTATCCATTGAAAACACTTTCCAAGATCTCCCCAAGTTGTTAGACTTCTTTTGAGGAACTTGCTCTGATACCAATTGTTGGAAACAAGCAACACTGAGAGGGGGGGTGAATCAATGTTCTGCAAAAATTAACTTTTATTATTTTGATCTTTTACCCACTTAAAATATTCAACCAAAAGTAATATGCATGAATAGAAAGCAAAGAACCACAACACAAGGATTTTTACGTGAAAACCTTGTTAGGGGAAAAACCATGGTGGATGGCCAATCCACAATATGATCTGAGTATACTCAAAAGAAGTTTACAATATGGGAATGCACTTGCATTCAGGCTCACTGCCTAGAGCTCACTGCTCAAAATAGAAAGGCACACTTCCTTACAAAGATTTGGATTAGGTCCAAGAGAATGAACTAAGAGAATAGCATCTACAAATTCTTGATTACAGTTTCGTTTAGGCTCAGTTGTCGATCTTCTATCCTTTTGACTAATTCTACACTTATGCTTGCTTTGCTCTGACTCGCACCACAAAATATTTATGTGCAAGTTAAATTGTGCATAAAATTGCTTAATCACCCTTCTGATATTCACAACACACATCGACACATGATACATACATATCAAAATGATATAATTGATCATTTATATATATCTGCAACTAGCAATTTAATCACAATATGTTGGCTTCAATAGAACATGAAAATATTTACAATTGTCAGCTCAAATCATGAGTGAAATTCATTGCACATCCATAACAGTCGGCCACAACTTAGCTCAGACCTAAAACAAGATGATCGAACACAACAACAGTTGAAAAAACACTCTTCGAATATTTGTGACACATTATATCAATTAGGTCAGCCACCAAACATAGATGAATAGGAAGATATCCAACCGGATCTCCAGACTTGCATACAACTTGATACAAGGCACTGAGAATTTTGAACAACACAAGAAATACATCGATTAACCTCCCACAAGATCCATAGCTCAAAATAACAACAAAAAGTTTGTAAGTGAATCAATGAACACAAAACTGTCAGATGCTTTGTTCTTCCTGACTATCCTCAATCTGTCTACCAGTAGGAGAAAATGATGACATGCGGATCTAGTCACCAACAGAGGTTTCCATCAATGACAACACCATATAGCATTTTTAGTGTCTCTTGCCAACATGTTTCAGTCATTTAGATTAAAATTTTATTCAAAATTGTACTCAAATTTGTTAGTTTTTTTTGCAAATTATCATACATTTCAATTTGTATTTTATTAGAAAATTGAGGAAAAAACAACAATAGTAAACCAACCTTGCAACTAGAAATGGTAATCATAAACATTAACTCAGACACAATTTATTTTTTTAGATCCCTATACAAAGACTCATTCACCCTTGGGTGACCATGTCCTTGTACAAGTGCTTCTACAAAATTTTGCACACATTTTTGTTTATGTTTGTTTAGATTCCCTATACTTGCAGATCTTTGTTTCTATTTCAAAAATTACATATTCTGAAGTATTTTTATATTTAAGTCATTTAGTAAAATAAAGTTAATTGTTTAGAATCAAAATTTGCATTAAAAAGTCATTATTTTTACTTCCTTGCATCTTAAATCAATCAATTATCATATTTCATATTTGAAAGTTGCATTAAAATTTGTTCAATCATCTTTTACATTCTTGCATACTTGCATTCCCAATCTAATTGGAATACATTAAGAAAATTTTGGAAATTCAGTTACTGTTTCAACTATGTACAAATATATTTAGGATCTTTAAATAGTATAGTTCTGAGTGAAACTTTCATTTTTCAAAACCCTTGACTAGGACTCATTTGCCCCTAGGCAACCCTATCCTACTTGTCTTGGCTTACAAATTTTTTCTAAGACCTTCGTTATTGTGTTTGTTGTTTGTTCCTTCTTGTTGTTTCCTATTTTTGGGTGATTATTTTCTTTATTTAGTATATCAGTGTTCATTATGGGCACACTTTTGGTGTGGTAAGACTTGCATGAGCTTTACAACTTGGTGTCTTATTGCTAATACTCTAGTGAGACATAGATTGAGACTCGTGGCATCTAACGAGCTGGTACATCCACTATTGATCTTGAGTTTTCCAACTCTTTCACACAAAGTGTTGACAATACTCAACCCATGTTAGACTCCCTCCCTAATGTCACATTTCCCATGACCACCTTTACCTCAACCACTGTCACTGATATTGAAACCATAGTTTCCCATGTTCCTCAAGAGAAACTAAAATAACTAGACAAAGCTTTAGAAAAACTTCAAGATTATGTGAGTACGAAATATATTATTGGTACTATGGCTACTATCATAGATAACATGAGGAAAATACTTGATAATGAGTAAGGATTAGAGTTTGTGCATAGCCTAGCCCATACTATTGATGATCATGTTCCAACAATGTCTAGTTGTGCTAAAGCTTTGGGATACACTCAAAGTCGAGGAAATCAAATTCCTCCTCCCACAACCATAACCTCTATTCCTACATATACAAAATCCAAGTGTTACAACAAAAATGTAACGAAATAATAGTATAGCTCCAACCTTGGGTATTTCCACTACAAATCCTTTTATTTTTGTGGACTCAAACATAATCTCTCCAAATCCAACATCTGTCACAAATTTGTAATTTAGTTTCCCACCTAACACATATACACCCCCACCATATTCATCTCCATCCCAAAAAACAACCCAATGATTCTATCATAAACTAGGGTGAGTACAGGATCATGTGAGTTCAAAAAATGGCAATATGACAAAAAAGTGGTTGATGACACTTTCTTTATCTGAATTTGATGAAACAAAAAGGGTTTATTGAGAAAACTATCAACTTTCCGCCAATATAAGATATGCCTTATTTGGAATTAATTAGATAATTATTATTGATTTTCTACATATGTTTTAACTAAAGTATTGATTGATAGGCTGATGAAAAACATTTATAATTCTTAAATGATTTAACATTTTTTGAATCCAAAAGATGCACCACATTTTATGCTTCCCATACTATAGGATAAAAAAAAAAATTCATAAATTTTTGACCAAGTTATGGTGGTTAGATAAACAAGTTTTAATATTTTAAAAAAAAATTAATAAAAAATTTATACCTCATTATTTACTTGCAAAAAAATTACAAAATAATTGTGGCACATCTAGTCATTTGTCCTCTAGTTATATTGAAAGTTACCAAAAAAAATAAAAAATCTTGTGCTTAGGTTGGTCAGACATACACCTGCTTTTTATTTTTTCCTGAAAATTTAGTACCTATTGCATTGAAATTTCAAATTTTCACCAAATATATTTACTTTTTTTCCAAAAAAGGACTAGTATCTTAGAAACTACATTCAAATTACTACAAATTTTGTTCTTACATATGTTTCAAGTTATATTAATAATTTTTTTTTTTTTTGATAGGTAAGATAAGGTTTATTTTAATATCAAAAAAGATTTTATAGTTTTAGGCCCCATACTATGGGCAGCACAGATCCCCGATACAGACTTAAAAAAATGTCATCAAGATGATTGAACCAAAACAACACCATCCATATATCTACATAGTAGTAAACCCAAACAATTAGACTGAAATATGAGGACACTAAGAAGCTACAAACAAACTTTGACACAACCCCTTATAGATATTTGTCAGCATCGCAACCAACCAAAGAAAAGACGTGACCCACATGACTACCAAATATTTTTCTAAGAAAACACCTAAAACTCATATTTCCAAGCAAAATCTGAAATCGCAACCAAACAAAAAAAATTCTTGAGGAATTTGACCTTAGTATTAGCCAACTAACGATGCTCCACCAGAGCCATGCCATTTATGTCTAGAAGGAAGGGATAATATTTTACTCAGGCATTTGGGTCCTCCAAGAGCACGAGATCACGTGGTCAAGGAATTCCTTTACCAATCAAAGCCACAACCAATGTCTTCTCCAAACCCAGGGTATGTGCAAGATCATGGTGGGCCAAAAAGTGGCAATGAGGAAAAAAACACGTCTTTCATCAACCAAAAAATGCGAAAATAATGTGTTGACTTTTTTTAGGCTCGGGTGTCACCATAGCAAACACCAAACCTAGTTTTGCAAATCGGATATCCGATTTGCAAAAAGCATATATAAAAAAACTTGGTCGTTGTTTTAAAGTTATTTCACAGTCAACAACCCGCAGGCACACAGTGAATTGATTCTTCGCGTAACGGATATCCGATTTGGCCAAAATCTGATTTGAAAAGGTAAGTTTTTTATTTCTATTTGATTTGATTCAATTTTGATTTAGATTTGAATAATTTCATATGTTTTTTTGTGGATTTTTTTTTTAAAATAGGGTTTTTGATTGATTTTTATGAAAAATTTGAGTTTAGAATGGATTTTGATAAAAAATGAATTTTTGTGGTTTTTTTCAAAATAGGGTTTTTAATTGAATTTTTATGAAAATTTTGAATTTAGAATGGATTTTGATAAAAAAAAATGAATTTTGTGGATTTTTAAAAAATAGGGTTTTTGATTGAATTTTTATGAAACAATTGAGTTTAGAATGGATTTTGATTTAAAAATAGTGTTTCTTATGTATTTGTATTAAAAATTAGAGAATTTTATAGATTTTTGTTAAAAAGTAGGGTTTTTTTTGGACTTTTTAAAAAAACTAGGGTATTTTTATAATATTTTCATTTATATTATCTAATTTTAATTAGATTAATTATTTTTTAACTTTAATCAGGCATTATGGCTGCCGAGAATGAGAATGCACAAATTCCACCAGTTGAGAATGAAAATCCACCAGCTAAGAATCAAAATGCAGAAATGCCAAATGCTCCACCACCTCCCGCCATCAATTGAAGACTTAATTCATGAAAAATTGGAGCAATTGAGGGGAATTTGTGATGTTTATAAGAAAATCCCTCGATTATCTCATATGTCAACCACATTGACAGGAATAATTACAAATGTAGAAACCCTCTCCACCCAACATAATTCCTTTCATTCATGGCGAGAAACCATGAGGCAATATTATGCATGTGGATTGTCTTATGATGATGTGAAAGATCTCCAAATAACAAAAGCCCAAATAGCCTCTTTATTTATTAACCCCAGCACTGGTTTTCCAGTTAATGTTAACAAACCAAAACTTTATATAAAATGGTGCACACATAGGGGCATAGTAGATAACTTTTGGGATCGTTGGTGTATGGTTTTTGATAAACCACCCAACAATAATCTTGATGTACCTTTTTACTTTATTAAAAAAGTATATGCTGAGTTTTTGTTAGCGCATCATGTCAATTACTTTGACATTAAACCCTTCCAGGGCGTTGGTGGAGGTATGCCCTAGGATAGGCCAGAGGCAGCTAGAGTATTCATACGCCCACATGTTCCTCATCCTCCCCTTCCTCCGCCACCTCTAGTAAAACATCCAAATATTATAGAGGATGCAGCCACACAAACTATCCAGGACATTCACTCTTTTAGTGGTCTTTTGGTTTCCCATGCTTCTTTAGTAGCTCAGCCACAGTTTGGTGATCTTGGTGATGGATCCAGTGTTGTTGCATCATCCTCCTCAGGTACACATATATGTGTGCCACATATTTGCAATACGTGCCAGCAAATATGCTTGGGTCCTATTGTACAGCCCTCTGAGCAGCCATTAGACACTTCTGATTATGACATCCAGGATGTGGAGATTATAGCAGATCACACGCAAGGGAGTCGAGCACACCCTATAGAGTCCTCTCCTGCTAGAGAGGTGGATATTAGAGTAGTTACACAGGTAACATTTAAGGTGTAAATTCATAACTTGCATTTTTTTTTTAAATGAATATTAATAAGAGATAGTATCAAGTACTAATATTTATTTACATGGTCTATTTAACAGTTAATGTCTAAGGAGGAGCTCACACGGGTGACAGATAGCACCCTTAGTGCCATTTCATTTGGCCTCGAGATGCACATAGTATGTATTTTCGCACTCACTCATTTACATTTTTTTACTGTATACTTGCTTGTCATTTGAATTGTCATTAATGAAATTATATATTAACTTATATGTTTATCTTATTCTCTGCTTCTAGGAAACACCTAGTGCGAGTGAGGTGCAACGCTCTCCAGACTATGGACCCACAATGTTAGATAAGGGAAAGGTAATTGAACTCAAATTTGATCGAATTAAGATTTATAAGATATTTTATTGATTATGCATACATTGACATAGATTAGTAGTTTCATATGTACTTATCATTTTTATGTACAGGTGGTTGTGAGCTATACATCATTGTTGATAAGTTCCACAACACCTGAAGGAGTAGGTATTCAAACACCTCAAGGAGGAGGTGTTGAAACACCTAAAGGAGATACAGAAAAAGATCGGCCTAAAGAGGTATGTGTTTATTTTATTTTGTGCTTGGTAAATATGTTCTTATTACCAACAATTCTATGCTAACTTGGATCAATTTCATGTTTTTGTTCACATATATAGATTGACATTACAAAAGTTGGTTTGGTTAGTTCTTTGAGAGGGGTATATTCCAAGACTCCTGACCCTTCGAAGAGACGTATATTTCAGGTAATCAAGATTTCAATTTTAGAGTTCAATTATAATTCAATGTGTATTGATTTTTATGTTAATTATTCAATTTTAAATTATATAGTATAACTAATCTCAATTGTGGTTTGACTTTTTCTTGTGCAACTACCTTCAGAGCCAACGAGTGCTTCAAAGAGGCTCCATTTTAATGATCCACCAATAGTTTAGGATGAGATAGAAATTTTGGCATGTAAATTTTGAATAGACACCGAGATGGCATATGCCACATATTGTAAAACTTTGTTTGAGTTGGTGTTGATGCCATTTTTGTATATGGACATACACTTGATTATTGGATATTTTGATATATATAGAAGTTGACAATCAAAATTTAATTTCCTCCTCATGTGCATGATTAAAATCTTTGAAAATTTAATCAAGTGAGCAATGGTTAAATATCAATGTACAATAGCATAAAAAGAATGGTTAAATATTATGTAGTTTATATTCAGATTGTTGATTACATTGCATTGCACATCTTTCAAACTCAAAGCATTACTTCACATTGCATAAGTAACATCTAGATGCTGATAGATGAAAAAATTTCAATAACAATGTAGTTTTTACAAAGTCAACCTAAGTAGTTATGCAATTACTTCACATTACATAACTAATAACTAGGAGGATCTATCAATTGCATTAGCTTGTCATGGAATTCTATGAGACAACATTTCTTTGAGGAAACTTGGCACAAAACTCACAAAAAATGAAAAGAAAGCACTCAAACAAGCTTTAAAGGGGTCTCAGGCCTGTTGCCCCCTCATTCCACACGCTATGCAACCATTTACTTGTAGTGTAGGGGCTGAACAATGGAGAAAACATGTAAAAATAATATATATATAGATGTGCAGCCTAGAAGCATGAATTATGATTAGAATATCACATAACATCATATAAACAAAAAACCCACTATAAACTTGAATTTCATTTAAAACATGAATGATAAATATTCATCGTTGAAACTTGAATTGTGGTAGCTTGATATACAAAGTTTATTGATGCCAGGGTTCAATTTTTATGATATTGAAAAAATAAGACAACTAAGTAGAGTTATCAACATTCTTCAAAAATAATAAGTATTCTTATAGTACACTCAATATTTATCAAATGTCTTCTTGTAGTCTCAAAATTTATTTTGTATCATTGTTACATTGATACTTGAGAGTGGTAGCTTAATATAGGTCCACAATACAAAACCTGGTTTACCTGTGCAGTGTAACAGTGGCATAGGAAGATTTTTCTTTGAAAGAAAAAATGAAAGCTCAGCCTTATGGAATGAAAATGCTTGTTTGCAAAACAAATAAATAAGAATGAGGTAGTTAAGGTGTTTGAAGTGATTTAGAGGTCGCTTTTAGGGTAGTTAAGGTGTTTGAAGTGATTTAGAGGTCGCTTTTAGAGAAGAGAGATGTTGAAGAGTACATCAAGTCAGTGTGAACCGAAGTGTAATGTGTTTTAGTTTGTGGTACTCCTTTGTTTCTCAGCAGATGTGTGATAAATTCTTATTTCAATGGTGTTGAACAATTTTTGAAAAAAGAAAGTTGTGTCACGGTCCACATTCAATCCAACTAGCAAAAATGAAAGCTCAGCCTCTTGGAATGAAAATGCTTGTTTGCAAAACAAATGAATAAGAATGAGGTAGTTAAGGTGTTTGAAGTTATTTAGAGGTCACTTTTAGGGTGGAAGGCTTAAAACTCCATTTTAAATGCACAAAAAAGAATGAAATTACTTCAAACCAAGTTTGTGAAGAAGCTAACTATGTTGCCCACTAGTTTCCCTTAAGAGTCCAAAGTGCTAAAAGGCAACAATCTTTGAAGGTCTATTTCTTGGAGACCATGATGCTTACAGACTCTCTGCCTGAGACTATGGGATCATGTTTGGACCATCTACATAAACATCTCTTGGTTTTTTCTATCTCAAAGGCATTTTCCTATGGTGATGATTTTTCAGTGGAGGGAAAAGTTGTCAGATGCAAGTAGTATAAAGTTGCAAAG
>VDFB02281492.1:345511914-345537093 GCA_007258455.2 Sequoia sempervirens | reverse complement strand
TTAATGAATACATTGCATGGCCAACAGTTAAATCAACAATCATATCTATGTTTGGCAAAGGAAAGTCATCTTTGGGATAAGCTTTGTTTAAATCTCTAAAATCTGTACAAACTCTAATCCTTCTATCCGGCTTTGAAACAGGTACAATATTGGAAATCCATTCTGCATAATCGATAGTCCAAATGAATCCAACATCTAAAAGCTTCTTTAATTCCTCTTTGACCAATAATGCAACATGTGGATGCATTTTTCTGAGTTTTTGCTTTACAGGTTTTACCCCTCCGTTTATAGATAAATGATGCATTATCAGATTAGGATCTAACCCTGGCATATCAGCATATGACCAAGCAAAATTGATTTGATTCTCCTTCAAGAAATCCATGAATTTCAGGACTTCATCAACTGTTAATGACACTGCAATTTGCAAGATTTTTGGCTGCTCCCCTGTACTTATATTTATTGATTCTGTTGGTTCTATCAAAATAGAAGATCTTTCGTGATAATGCTTGGGGAAGAGTGTCAAGTTTCTCATCCTTCAATGCCTCAGAAAGGTTTTCACTATCGAATTCGCTCTTTATTTTTCTCTTGTTGTGATCTACCACTGCCATTTTTTGGTTTTCACCAATAGATCCATCTTTTATTTCATTTATTTTGTAGCTAAGAGACTTGACACCCTCCTTATCAAAATCGTGAGTATGACATTCTTGGATAAGACAATTGCTTTCCTCATTAGAGGAACAAATGAAATTTATAATATCCTCATCATCATGAAATGTAGGGATGTGAATAGGTGCATCATTGTCCCAATCAATAAGTTCCGGATAAACTAAAGGCATGGGATCATTAGGTTGGGTAAGGTCTTGAACTTTCAAAGTCATGATGTGGTTGTCATCTTCATGGTAGACAAGGTCTATGATGGTATTCTCTTGTTGATCATCAATCTCGTTAGAATTTGAATCATCCTCACTTGAGTCATGATCGCTTTGTAAAACATAATCAAGTGGAGGCCTTGAACCTTCTCCTTGTATGAGAACGGGTGCATATTTGTGTATGGTATCAACTTGTTTGTCTCTCCAAAATTCATAATTATAAATGGTGTCCCATTCATATTCATTAGAATCAGTATCTGAACTATTCTGCAATTGGAAAACTGATTCATGAGGTTTATCTAACATTGATCCTCCTTCATGAGTTGGTTGCACTTGCTATGAAGTAGAGTCTTCTATATCTTTACCATATACAAGTCCTATTTTATCATTTGGATGTATTGAAATAGGTTGAATTGGTTCCATGATTCCTTCTCTTCTCTTTCCTATAGGACCATTTCCTTCATAGCCCATTTTCTGCATGATAGCGTACCCCTTACCATATTGTTCTGTAGGTAACTTAATGTGCAAGAGAGATTCACCTTCATCTTTGTATAGCCAACTTAGAATGTCCCTATCTTCAGCTTCTTCTTCAGTGGTGTTAGCTCTAATGAATTTTTCATTAAACTTTGTGATTGGTACAGAAGCTTGGGATGTAGAGGTTGTTGCAATCTTTTGATTTGATAAGGTTGGCTGACCATGCGACCTTAGAGAAGGAGGTAAGGTAGAAAGAGATAGTGAATATTCACCTACCCCTTTGTCTTTAAAATTTAGCTTAGTATCAAGATTCTTTGTCAATTCTTGTAGTTGGCCTTGTAGATTGGAGGAAGAAACAGTAAGAGCCTCCCTATTATGTGGCACAAAGGCGTCTTGAGTTGCTCAGAGATTTGAACAAGTTTGTGTGCTATTGTAATCAGCTTGTATGGTTATTTCTTGTCCATCATATGGAAACTTGAGGCATTGATGATACGTTGATGGTACAACTTGCATATCATGAATCCATGGATGACCCAAAAGTATGTTATAAGAAAGATCCCGATCTAGAACCTGACAAAAAGTATTTTTCACAACAAGTCCCACTCTGATAGGTAGCATTATTAGTCCTTTAGAAGCTCTTTCTTCATCATCATATGCCTTGATAGTTATTTTCCTTCGTGGATCAATAGAATTTTCTGATATTCCCAAGGCATTTATTAGCTTTAAAGTACAAATGTTTAAACCAGCTCCTCCATCTATTAAGACACGTCTAATTCGGTGTTTATGGATCATGACTTCAAGATAGAGCGATGAATTATGTGGATGTGTCATGGAGGCATCATCTTTTTCATAAAATGAAAGACAAGTGGGGGAAGACAAATGTCCCACCATGGCTTGAAATTTGTTTACATCCAAATCAGTGTCGACAGTTGTGTTTACAAGAGCTTCTTCTAAAATATTCTTGTGTATGGGGGATATTTTGAGAAGTTCAAGGATTGATATTTGAGCTGATGTTTTTCTCAATTGATCAACCAGATTATATTGACTTGGAGGGGAAATAGTTGTTTTAGATGAACTTCCTTTTAAAACAACCTTTGCTTGTCCTCTCGTGGTCACATTAACCTGTTGATATTCTTGTTTTCCCTTGATTTTGATAACATTAACCCATTGATCATCAACATAGATCTGATAGATTATATTATCTTCAACATTATTTATGCTTTTGGCTTTTGCATCTGATGTTTCCCCCTTTTGATAATTCAGTAAAGGATCTTTGAATTCTTGATGATCGTCATTGGTATGATGTCCTTCAATTGTAATAGTTCCATTGTCAATTAAATCTTGTACTAGATTTCACAAAGCTTGACAATTATTCATTCTATGACCCTTACATTGATGATAATTGCAATAATACGAGTCATTCCATGATGGTGGTTTGACTCGTGGCTCATAATCTCTTTGTGGTGGTAAGGTGATAACCTTATTATCAAGGAGCTCCTTGAGAGTAGACTTAAGAGATTGACCCAAAGTGGTAAAATTTTGTCTATTGGAAAAGAACGGAGATCTGGATGGGTTTGATGTTTGGATATTGCCGAGATTGTTATTGAAATTACCACGATTATCCTTGGTGTTTTGATTGGTCATGCTTTCTTGCTTGGAGTTTTGTCCTTGTTGATTGTTGCTTGCTTGTTGGTTGGTATTTCCTTGTTGATTGTTTCGTGGAGCACTTGATAGATTAAAGATAGATGGTCTTGTTTGTAGATTATTTGCATCTACTATACCATCATTGACAACATTTTTATTTCTATTCCAAAACCTTGTTTTATCATTGTTGTTTTCGTTGGATGTACTTGGATTATCAAGTTTTATCACTCCTTGTTTAACCAAGGCCCTTTCAATTGTGATTGCATTTTCAATCAATTTTTCAAAGTTATGAGGACAATGAAGATTAAGCCTATAGCTTAATTCTTGATCTAGGCTATTGATGAAGATATCCATCTTTTCCTTTTCAGGAATAGGACGGGAATATCGTGCGAATAACCTTCTCCATCTTTGCAAGAACATAGTGAAGGGTTCTCCTACTTTTTGTTTCACTTTACAAAGATCAAGCATTGTTATCTGGTGTTGGATGTTGTAGGAGTATTGTGATATAAACTGATTAATTAACTCCTCAAAGGTTTTCATGGGTGGAGTGATCTTAGAAAGCCACTCCATGGATTGTACACCTAGACTTCGTGGAAATAATCACATTAAATATGTATCGTCATAGGCAAATTTTAGACTCATATTCCAGAAATCCCTCACATGGTCAATGGGATCAGTTTTTCCATTGTACCTATCATATTTAGGGATTTTGCAATGTTTTGGAAAATGAATCATTTGAAGACTCCTATTGAATGGATAAGGAGATATGTCTTCCAAAACATACTTCTTTGTTGTACCCCCTTGCATCTCTTTTATTTGCCCTTGTAATTCTTTTATCTGTTGAGTAAGGGCACTAAAGTCATTAGGAGGAGTTTCAGGATTCTGTTTAATCCCTTCTATGTCGAAATTGCAAGGTAACTTAGCTCCTTGATTAGCTAATGAAAGAAAATATCTTTCTTTGTTTCGTTCTAAAATCCTTTCCATAAGAGTATGGAATTGGGGATCTTGTTCTGCTTCTTGAAGCTTTTCTTTTGTTAATTCATCAACATTAAATGTTTCCTCTTCTTTCTCATTATGGTCACCCATTTTGCTTGTAGTGGTTTCTCCCTCATCTTTTTCCATGTGTTTTTGAGATCTCCTGAAGACAGGCATAAGTTTTGTTCCAAATTCTTACCCACTTTTGATCAAAAGAATGAAATAGTGCAATTTGTGATAGATACGAAAGTCAAGATAGAATGAAGATTCTATGACTTACAAAGGTTTCTAATCTTTAGCTTGTGTTGTTCCCTAATTGAAAGGATGAAAATCCTGTTGGTGGGAATTTAAGCAAAAGATCGAGAAAAGGATGATTTTGCACATTATGAAGTTTTGATCATAGTTTTGTAAAAGGATGGATTTTGTGATGGATGCCCAATGTGATCTGAGTTCTCTATTGCAAAATTTGATTTGGACGAGTAGAATATTCAATTGCAGGTTGGGGAATATAACAGAAACGAATACATTGACTATGGTTATGCCTTTGAGAAAGGGCTCTTCTTTGAAAGAAAGCTTGTGAGTACAAAGGTTCTATAGCATAATCATCAGTGAAACCTCTAACATAGTCATGATACCTATGAAGAAAGGTTCTATATTTGAGTAAAACTTTTTGGATTTGATACAAGAATCGTCTTTTCTTCAATAGTTTCTTGTAGCTAAGGGGTTTCTTTGGCTTTTTTATTCTTTTGAAAATGGATTTCTTAACAAAGGTTGTAGATTTCCAATCTCGTAACATGAGAGTAATCAATGTGATTGCGAGTGTTGGATGATCTTAATTGAATTAATGTATTGAAAACACATCAAGCAATTTGTAGAGTAGTTGTTTTAAGTACTATGCTAAACATCAAGTGTATGATCAAAATATTTTTCAAAAATTGTTTTAACAGGTTTTACACATGATAAGCATTTCAAACAGACTCACTCTTAGTTCACAAGTAGGTCATCATAGTAATCAACAACCCACATCTTAAAACTGCGTCGACTCACACAACCATGTCACCCCCGAAAGGGCGCCCGTGTTTTTGTCTTTTCTAAGTGTGTACTCAGAGTGATGGAAGTGGATACCAGATCCCCTGAGCAAACAATCCTTAGCAATTATATGGTGAGTATCTTGGGGGTAGATTCTTCCCTCCCCTGCACTGTGATTAATATGATGTTCAGAAACTGACTTCGGTTGGATACTACACTAAGTTCGTAGTAAGGGTTTCCATTCAGTGCGGTAAATGATAGACTCTCTCTCGAGACCTCCCTACCTTTAGAACAAAGGATTTGGGGATGGTTATCAATGCACACTACCATCAAATGGGATTTTCATCAACCATCCGCATTTGATTAAAGTGGGTTGGAAAACTTGGCTTTAGTTGTTCCCACTTAGGTTGTTCCCATAGGGTGAGTACTTTTTCCCACTACGACAGGCCTTCTAAAAGGTATTAATAAAGCTGGAAATTGCATATGAGGAAATAGATGAGTTTGGCATTTTGATCACCCAGTTAAGGGGAGAGCATAGGCCTGTCACCGTTTAAACAAAGCAATCAAAGATTCAGTTTTAAGCCCAAAATAGAAATTTACTATGCTAGGTGAAGATGTTGCTTCACAAAAACACAAAATTCTTTTTAGCCCAAAATCAAATGTGAAGTAACTATCCTAGGATTGCTTAATTCCATTTATGTGTCTACCCTAGGATTGCTTCATTTTAATTATATGACTACCCTAGGATTTCTTCATTTTATTTAAATTTATTGGCTATTCGCGGTTGCGTTGGATTCAGTCAAGCTGTATTTAAATTACAACTTATAGTTTGCAGGTTTTTCAAAAAAAAAAGCGCTATAACAGTTATTATGGGCGCTGCAGGAATATTCAAGGGCACTGCAGGAATCCTTAAGGGCACTGCAAGAATCTTTATGGGCGCTGCAGAATGTCTCATGGGCGCTGCAGGATGGCTCACGGGCATTGCAGGATGGCTTAATAGTGCTACAGGATGGCTTAAGAGCGTTGCAGGATGGCTCAAGGGAGCTGCAGGATGCTTCACGGGTGCTGAACTAGGTATGAATATTTTTGAAACGTGTTTCTTGCGCTAATCCACTGTTTTTGGCCGTAACCTATCAGAGAAACCTGCAAAAAGATATTAAAATAGGGGCAAAGGCCCCACGGTGGGTGCCAAAAATGTGTATTAGAATATATGTTATCAAAATGAAAATAATAAACACAAAATAATAGAACTTTAAACTGAAGAAATGCTAATTAATTTGATTTCAAATAAAGAAATGAAGCTTCCTCAGAGGCGTTCCATCTTCCTCTATCTCCAAAGACTTGTTTGAAGCTGCTACTCTCAGATTGTGTAAGCTTGGCTTCTCAAAATGGCAATTTGCAGAATGAGTATGCAAGATTTCTCTATCCTATATGCTGGTGAAGGTGAGGATATTGATGCGGATATGCACAGGGGTTGTAAATTAAAGATGTTATGAAATGAAATGGATATGCCATGATATGCTATGCTATGCAATGAAACAAGAATGATGTGAATGCTAAAAGGCTTATGCTATTGAAATTTGACTATAATTATTCTATTGAAAGCTTCTATCTGATTTCAAAGACCCGACAGTCCTTTTTATAGCTTTTTGCAGGCACAATCCTGGCTGGCAAGAATCAACGGCTGTGAGGTTGTCTGGTAAGTTTGAATGGTGAGAGATGGAGAGGTTGAGAAGAAGATGGAAGAAGTTGGGAGGTTGGAGAGAAGAATGGAAGCCTGTCTTCAACCCACAGGAACAAGCTTGCACAGGAACAGAGGAATTTAATTTTTTGTTTTGGCAGTTTGTTTCACGGTTGTTGAAGATAATGCAAATTAAATAAATAAATAAATAAATTTATTTAATTTCATGTGAGTTTGAAGAAATTAAATATTTTTGAAATATTTAATTTTAGAACTATAAAAGACTCAATTAAATATTTAGAATATTTAATTTGCAAATAGACTTTAGAAGAATTAATTAAATATTTTGGAATATTTAATTGTAAATGGATATTAGAGGAATTTAATTAAAAGAGAGAAATATTTAATCTTTATTTGAATAAAATATTCAAGCTAAGATTATTGATAATTAATATAAATAAATCATAATGTTTATTTAATTAATTAAGAAATGAATATGAAAAGATGATTAAATACACTTATTTATTTAATTGAGATGAAATAATGAATAATATAAATAAATTATTTAAATTTATTTATACGTAGATGGAATTCAGAGATTTAATTAAATATTAAAAATATTTAATTAATTACCAGACTATGTGATGTGACCATTTTTAGGTGTATACAGGTATAAATTAAGAAACTTGTATGGGTGGACTGAGTTGTGAAAGTGTAATTCGTGCATGTTGGTCTCATATGGAATTAAGTGATAAAGTTCTTAAAAATCTTATATGATTTGGCATGTGAAACTTGTAAATGTTGTGTTCATGTTGTGTGATACATGGTATTGAACTTGAGATAAGGGGCGAGGTGGACATAATTCACAATCTACCTATGTGAACCCTTTGTAAATTATAGGTAAGTAATAAATATGCTTTAGATTGTTGACCATAAGAATATGTTAATTAGGTTCTACTATGTTCATTTTGAATAAAAAAATTCCTTTCTTCATGTTCTTATGTACCATATGGTATTTTATCTTCCCTAGCATCAATCCACCTGCCTAGGTGTAGGTATGTTAATATAACTAGGGGTTGAGTGATGGAGGACCTCCATCAAAATCTCACAACTTTCAATGGATGTTAGTCCCCATTGAATCCACCCACAGTCTTGAACCACACTATTTGGTTCATCATGTGAGCCTTATTCCTTGCTACTTATCCCATGGGCTAAGGATGGACATGCTTTGCATCTACTTTCACTTCATAATTTTAGGAGATTTGATATTCATTGGGTATGAGCACTTGAGATGGTTACTAATGTTGAGTGAGTAATATCATCATAAACTACTAATATTTGAGGAATTTCATCATTTATGAAAAGGATATCATTATTTTCCCATATGGTTGCTACAACACTCATTGGTCATTAGGAATTAAGGTTAGTTATGAAACATATGGTTGGATGAGCTTCAACTAGTCATGTGGCATCTTATTAGGGAAATTTTAATGATTCAGAGTGACACAGTGAGAACATTAATAGTTTGGAAACCTAATTAGTTGGAAATATATGTGAGAATGATGGTTCTTGGTGGGTTTCTTCATGGAAAGAAAATTATTATTATCTAGAGATGAAACAAAAAATAATTCTACTCATTTGAGACATTAGGAATCTGATACATGACATTGTTTGGTATAACACGACCTAGGTTATGTGAAGAATTATGCTAATATGATGTGATGGTACTTCCATTAAGCCTTATGTGGTTTGAGACCACTAGGCTATTACTTACTATTATTTCTATGTGGTTTGGGACCACCATCCCCCTTCTCCCCTTAGGTGGATTTAGCAAGGTCACATGGTGTATGCAATGAATGATTTTGTGAAGATTTTGAAATCAATGTTTATATTTTTATTGATATGTTTTGTAATATGAAACCAAGAGGTTTTGAAATCTTATTTATTTAATTTAGGCTACTTAGCCATTTGGGTTTTAAATTGGTCCTCATTCCTCAAGGAATTTCTTGAGTTCATTTTATTTAAATTTGAATTTTTTACTTTTCTTCAGTGGCCACTTAATTTTTAACCTATTTTATTATCACTTATTGAAGATTTAACTTGAGATTTGATCTTATCAATCCTTCTTATTTTTGAGGCATTTTTGATGTTGTAGATGTTGGTATGTGTGTAGTAATATGAATTGTATAAACTACCATATCCAAGAGGGGTCCCTGGTAGGTTGTATGGGGGAGTGGATGGTCTGGGGAACTCTATAGTGATGATAGGAATTGCAAATTGGACTAGTATGGGATGGTCATAATCCATTCCGCCCTAAGTTTTGTGCATGATATATTTTGTGTACCGATCTCTTGGAGGCGAAACCCCTTAAACAAACAAGAGAAAGGTACTAGGAAATTTATGGATGGGTCCTTAGGGAGGTCCTTAAAACCATATTTCTTGTAGTTACATGTCACATGATACTAGGATACTTATGATGTTACCTCATTTGGAAATGAGACTATATGTTCTTCATGATTATTCAAGTATTTCTTCAGTGGGTTTGTCACTTGCATGGTTATTCAAATATTCCTTAGGGAGGTCCTTAAAACCATATTTCATGTAGTTACATGGCACATGATACTAGGATACTTATGCTGTTACCTCATTTGGAAATGAGACTATATGTTCTTGATGATTATTCAAGTGTTTCTTCAGTGGGTTTGTCACTTGCATGGTTATTCAAATATATAAATCTATGACCTATGGTTTTATGATTAAAAAGTAAGTACATGGAACTAGTCCTCCTTATAAAACTATTGTATCAACCTTGTGTTGTGATTTGTGTAGAGTTAATTTCAATCTATGTGTTGATTCCAAGCGAATGCGTCATGAAAGAAATTATGAAAGTCTTAGCAAATAGATAATTAATGAGAAGGAAATTAAATATTCTTTTGGGATGGGTCAGGGTATGTGAGTGATTGTTTGACGATAAAATATTCTCTTCAAAACACTTTTAAATAAATTTGAACATCAAGATTGATTGTTGTAAGAGGAACCATGTTAAACAATAAAGGTATTAATGTGATCGTAGTATATATTATTTAACAACAGTCAAATGAAAATGTTGTTAATTCAAGATCTAGATGGTTGGTATTGGCATCCATGTATTGAAATTTTAATGGATTCATCTATCATCTTTATGAACTTTTCTTTAATTATATGGTCATTCACATGGTGTAGGAAGATTATGTGTAAGATACTTGTCCAATATTTTGAATTCTTACCAATATTGGGGATTGGGAATTTTTGTTTCAATTTTTTTATGTGTGTTATCATATGGGGATCATGTTCCTAGATCTTAGTAACTTCCAAGATGAAACTTACTCCAATGGGAGGGAAATGTAAGGCCACATATTTCATACATTTTTTTATCATTTGTGTGTTTCCTTTGGTTAACTATATTACTACCAGTTAGTGTGGTTAAACTAATAAATTATGCATATTTGATATAATAGAAGCCTTATGGTGTATGTTCATGTAGTATTAAATGTGATGTATATCATATGGACCATGTAAATGAATCAACAAATACTTTCAAGTATATATTCAATTTTATAAATCGTCATTCAATAGAATTCCAATATATAATAGCTTATATTATATGGATAATTTAGTCTTATAAATACTAAATTTTTTTTAGTTCATGAGCTTTATACTCTTATTTTGTGTATTTAGATGTACATGATGTTATTATAGCACATAGGATGGTGTTAGTAGTAATCATGGTATGCGACATCGAAATAATTTATGAATTCTTACCTTGTAGTTGAGGTTGGAAAGAAAAATAATCTTTGCATTGTTATTTATCATTATGGAATTGGGGATTATGTGATCCTTCCATCTTAATAATTAAAATTAAATCTTCTTGTAACATTGACATGTTATCGTAGCACATATTCCTTGAACTTATCAAAGTAGTTATTCTCAATATAACATCTATATACTCATGTGGAAGTTATTTCTAAGGTTATAATTTCTTGTCTAGTTGACTAATTAGTTTTTTGGATCTGGATTCAATTTAGAGGGGGATTTAAATTGAAAAAAATGAATATTGTGATGATATTGCTAAACAAGTAGTAATAATTGAAAATATCATTGGTATGCCAAATGCAAAAATAATGGTTACAAATATTAAGAAATAATATTTTAAATTACTAACATTAAGTGACAATATTTGTGCATTTGAGCATTCAAGACTGGGTTATGATCCTTGTAGAAGTGCATAGCCAACATGATAAAGGTATGCAAAATTATTTATTATCATGTTAATTATACCAATATGAATATTTAATTTTTTATTATTTATATCTTGGAGTATTGACAATGGAAAAAAGTGTTTAGGAATACATATGGTCAATGGAGGATGAGAGGATCACCAAGACCCTAATTATATCCACTTCAGGTGAAATTATGTGTTTTGACTATGTAAATGTTGTGTTAAGCATTATTTTAATTTATGTGAACCAAAAAACATTGGTGTTTAAAGTTTAATTGTTTTGTTTTTATAGTGAAGAGGTTCAAAGTGTGTGTATAGTGTCTTAAATAAGGTGTAAAAGTGAATCTCGTAGGAAACCTTGCAATAAATTATTAAGAGGTATAAAATGATAAATTGGTGTAACTAGGTCATTTTCCGGGACCCCAACCCATGTGGCTAGGATTAGGGTACTTAAGGAGGAGGTTAAAAAGGTGGTTTAGGTTTTGTTTGGGGGAATTTTTACTAGATATTTTTGTCAAAGAAGAAGAAGAAGAGAGTTGGAGGAAGGGTTTCATGGCTCTTATGCAAGTAAGAGCTAGGTTGAATTTATCTTAAACCTCTAGTTGTTGTAAGCTTAGATGAGGAAAACCATGTTTAGAGTGGGACTAATTTAGAGTATGATTTTTTTAATATATTGGTTAGCACATAAGGCTTCTTGTGATGATATGATCTTTCTCCATGTATTCGTTGGCCCTTCTTTGGTTACCCAATATTGATTTATATTGTTATATGCATGAAACCTAATGTTTTGTCTCCCATGATCATGTAAACCTTACATGGGGTCCTTGGTGATTTCTCTTGGCATGGGGGTTGGTTAGAGCCTTGATGGCTTGATGATGCTAAAAAGGTTGGGGTGGAGAGAATTTTCTCCCCATTGACAATTGATATGTAGAACTAAATATTTGTAGCTAGAAGAATTGTGTCTAACTATAATTATTTTAGAACTATGTGGCTATGATGGCCTTGGTGAATGGTAATGTGTTTTCTGGTTGGTTATAATAGAAATTTGTGAGTTATAAAAGAGAGGAAAGAGAATATCAATATAGTTGGGGTACATGTAGAAATTTCTATAGTACCCTAAGCATTATTGGGAAGCAACACATGAAGCCAATTCTATAGTTTCAAATCTCTTTAGTAAATATACTTGTTTATAAACTTTATATGTTATTAGAAGAGTGTGGAAAAATCTTATTTTGACTTATTATAACTCTAGAATTATAAATGGACATTATGGGAAATGCATGAGAAGGTTATGAATCCCAATATTGGTATGTATCATCCTATAATCTGTAAGTTCTTCAAAAATGAAATGGAGGGAAAAGAAGGGGAGAGAAGCCTAATTTTCTTGTGTCTACAAGAGATTTATGGTTTAGAGTCCCTCTTTCCCAAGAATTTCATTAGGAATGCAAACCAACAAGGCCAAGAGATTGAATTTCAACCTCAAAAGTGAGTCAATCAGACCTAGGTTGGTGATTATTTAATGATAGAAAATGATTAGGAATGATTTCAAACTAAATGAAGTAAATGACCTAAGATGAAAATTATAGATTCCTAAAGATGTACAGACTGTAAAAAAACTTTGTAGGAAGATCTAAGAAGGGTTTGATAAAATGTACCTATCACCAAAAGCTATTTTTGAGTAGTGTAGGAGGACTGGTTCGCCCCTTGGCGAATGGGTCCTTGATAGTCTAACTTCTATTTTTTTTTTTATAGTACTCTTTTTCCAGATCTGAGATGTTGATTTCTACTTGAAAATTTGTTGGAATGATAGAAATAAAATTTTTGACTTAGTTTTTTGTGGCTTAGCAAGAATGATGACAAAAAATGCAACAATACAAAATTTCTCTTCAAGATCTTCTTTAATTCTTCTTCAACCTATAATTTACACATACACAAAGAGGGGAAATTTGTTTATTTTGTTTGTATGGGGGTTTTCTTTTGTCAAACCCGAGTTTGGTAATTAAACCTTTATAAAAAGATAATAAAAGGGAAATAAATGACGAATGAATTGTTGGAAAAATGAAGAAGATTAACTATCTCTATAGTTTTTGTGTTGTCATTGGTGTCACCATGTTGTGGTTACAAGTTTAAGTTTATGGCTGATTCAATATTTTGGTTCAGTATTTGAACCGGTATTCATGCTACTCCCTCCGGTATTCTTGTTTGCACTCCTCCAAAGTCAATAGTTATTGCTCATAGTTTTGGGAAATTTCTTATGATTGTTGAAAGCATACATGTTTAGAATATTACGTGCTCTGGTGCTCGTACAATGTTGTGGCAACTAACATAATGTTTATTGCTTTTTGAAGTCCATGCTTGGCCAACTTCTTGGGGTAATTATAAAATGATGAATTAATTTTTCTATGTGGATATATGTGTGATCTATGCCAACTTGATATAGTATGCTAGAAGGTTGAATTACTTCTTGGAAATATTTTGTGGATGATTGAAGCCGACTGTTAGTATTTTTGGTAAATATGATGTGCATCTAACTATGTCAACCTAAATGATACTTGCAGATAGATTGAGTATATATATGCAAATATTGAACAGGTTTTGAGATGATGAAGTAGAGAAAGCGAGTAAGAAGTGTGATTGATGAAGCAGTAGAAAGTGCAAAAGTGAGTGAATATAATGAAGTGTGTCAAGTCAGTATATTGAGCATCACCAGAACTGTATCAACACTTGTTGGGTGCACTGTTCTCAGTTCATTTTGGCTATAAAGCCTTCTTTTTTTTCTGTAAATCCTTTTGTAGGTAGTGAGCCTCCATGTAATTAGTGAGCTTTTGTATTTGGATGGTGAGTCCTTTCTAGGTAGTGAGCCCTTGGTAGTGAGCCTTATAATTTTCTGTTCTAGAACAACTTTATACTGTGAGTTAATCCTCACCGTGGTTTTTCCCTCATTGGGTTTTCCACGTAAAATCTGGTGTTCAATGTGTTATCTTTCTTTATGTTTTTTATCTCTTTCTTATGCTTAATTATAGTACAATATGTTTGTGAAATGGATATGTGTTGAAGTTATAAACTTGAATTTCTATGACAATAGATTCAACCCCCCCTCTTAGTTGTCTCGCATCCTTTAACAACTGGTATCAGAGCTTTGGTTCCTTGGTGAAGAGTTTAATTTCTTGAGGTGGATTTTGAAGATTGATCAAATGGATGATAAAGGAGAGCTTTGGACTGCTCTTGAGGATCTTTACAAAGTGGAAGGAGAAAATAGAGATCTGAAAGAAAATCTTGATGATGCAAATGAATGTGTTCGGAAGTTGAAAGAACAATTGAAGAAATTCAAGGAAAGACATAGAGAAGTAAGTGAGCAACTGAAACAATAGATAATTAATTGATTGAAGGTGTCGATAGAAGAAAATAAAAGAATTGAAGAATGTCTAAATACAATGGTGCAGAACAAAGATGATGAATGCACTAAACTTGAAAATGAGGTGTTGAACCTAAGGATTGAACTGGGAGAAGGCAAAGCTCTATGAAAAAAAGTTCAAATCTAACTCTGATAAGTTTGAAAAATTGATTACTGGATAGAATTCAAGTAAAGACAAAGCTGGTTTGGGAAATGATGCAAGTGAAAGTTCTAAGGGAAATAAAATGACTCAGGACAAGGGTAAGAAGAACAAATTTTTTGCAAGATAGCTTGTGAGACAACCTAATGCACAAAGGTATCCATCCTTCAGTGGTATTTGTTTTCCTTGTAATAGATATGGTCATAAAGCAACAAAGTGTAGAAGCAGAATGAATCAAAATGAGTTTTTTGGCTCTTTCTCTTGACAATGATTTTCATGCAGGAAGTTTGGACATAAGGCTACTAAATGCAGATATCAGGTCAGCAGGATGATGATGAACAAATTTCCTAGAAACATAATGAATCAATCCTTTAATGGCTACTAATAAACATGCAAAAAATTTGGACACAAAGCAAATCAGTGTAGGTCGAGAGGTAATGGAGGTTATACTAATAAGAAAAGTGTTGTCTGCTATAACTGTAATAAACTTGGACATATCTCAAAGGTTTGCAAAAGTAAGAATAGAAAGTTGTCTACTCCAGTAGAGAAGAATGATCTGGTAAAGAAGATTGAAAGGGAAGAGGTGAAATAAGAGATTAATAAGATATGGAAAAAGAAAGAGAATGAAGAAGAAGAAAATCCTGAAACTACTGATGTGTTTGTGCTCTCTTCTGGTGCAGATGACTTATTCGACAATTAGGCCTAGCATGGCCTTAGGGGGAGTATTATCAGAAAAATTATAAAACCCCCTATTGTATGGTGTGTCAAAGGCTAGCACAAGAATGTAATGTGAAAAATGAATATTTAGAAGTTTTGGAAAAGGAACCAGAAGAAATCATGTTGGTATCAAAGTTTTTAGACGAAATTAGGGTTTTTGTGTTGGAAAGGATATTTTTACCAACTTTTTGATGCTTTTCGCATTTAATGTATGATTAGGGTAAATTCAATGGTGTATAAGTTAAAATCTTGAGAGTCTTATTGATTAATTGAGCATTTGAAGAATCTAAGCGATCTTGAAGCAAGCTAAATCAATTTTGAAAGGAATTCGAAGTAATTAACTCAAGTAATCAAAGAATTCTTTTTCCTATTTGTAAAGATGATAGAAGAAGAAAAACAAAGAAGTATCGAATAAAAAATTAAAGAAAGTGTATAAATGGACAAAGAATTGAGTGATGTCCTCCCTCTAAAGCTGAAAGGAGTTGAGCTAGAGGAATTTGACCACAAAAAATTGAAAGAAATGGAACTAGGGATGAATAAAGACAAATTACAGAACATCAAAACCCTAGGTATGGATTTGTGGAGCAAATTTTCATGGGTTGTTGATAAGGAGTTTATCTTGTTCTTATTGAATCATTTCAAGAATGAAAGCATTGTATTGGAAAAACCCTACTTGGTTACAAAGGAAGTGATCAAGGCTATCATTGGCTTATGCAGTATCAGTGACCTTCCTGGAAAGAAAACTATAAAGTATAAAGATGTGGAGGAATTGACTGGCATTAGCAAAGACCCATGAGCTTTATTGATAAACACTCTTGAAGAATTGGTTGTGAGGTATGTGGTGTACGAAATTTCTTACAAGGTTTATTTTAGAAATCGTGAAGGTTCCACATCAGCCATTGTTGTTCATATTGCACACATGATGGTTAAGGAGAATAATAAATTTTACTTGTGTAGCTTGTTGCTTGAGAATCTCTCTAAAAATGTTCGAATGTCAGTAATTAAGAGTTATCTCTTTCATTTTGAATCTTTCCTGGTATGCTTGGTGTTTTACTTTTTATGTTCCCTACCAAGAAAAGATAATGTGGTATGGGAATATGGAATTCTTATTGGGAAAAGGGATTATAGATATTTGGAGGCATTATCAGACAGTGAAAATTTATGTGTAAGTCTTATTTCACATCTTTGAAATAAAATATTTTCTTTGGTATATCTACTTCGAGTCAATTTGAGGAGGGCTCTTCCTCTGATAAAAGGAAATTAGAGATTGTCATTTGTGAATCCCCTCCAGAATCGAAGAAGAAAGTTATAAATGAAGATATCATTGAAATTTCAGAAGAGAAGGAGAATATATTCTTTGATGGCATCCAGTCTATGTTAGTTAGGGGAAATATGAAGAAGCTTGGTGAAGTATGGAGTACAACATCTCCTATTGACAAACTAAAAATTTATGATGCTTTGGTAGAATACCTACTTTGGAAAGGTATTGATGTATCAGTTGTTTCTAATTTCTTGCCAAAAAATCTTGTTGAGATTATTAAAGAAAAAATGTTACTTGAAGGTCTGGAAGGACGTAAATTTGAAGCTTTGGTTGAAAAGAGGTGTAATAAAGCTAAAGGGAGATTATTTGAACTGATCGTGGAAAAAAAGAAGTGCATTAAAGAAATATCTGACATTTACAAATATTGTCTCCAGTGGCCTACTGAGGTAGACAATTTCAGAAGTAAAATTGAAGCAATTGAGTCAGAAATATACAGTATTTGAAAGAGTTTTGACATCTTTGAAGATAAAGAAGGAAAGAAAATATTGAGATATGGTGAACTTCAAGCTGAACCGATTTTTGTGCAAAGGCAGAGAGATGATGTAGTTAAGACTTTTTGGCTCCTTAAGGAAATTGCTAAGGTCCGGTTAGACCATCTATCTAGAATTCTTACTGATGTAGAAGATGTTGAATGAAAAAGTTCATATTGTTCACCATCTTTTACTCTGCTAGGCGTATTGGAAAGCATCTACACTCGAATGGAGTTTGATACATTTAACTAGAAGAAACTGTGCATCTAGTTCTTGAGGAGAGATATAAGAAAGTGTTTTAGGTGAAAAGTGTTATCTTTACTTGAAACTTGAATGTTCTATCTCTATTGTTTTTGTTGAGAAGATAAAGAGGAGAAGAAATTTTTGGTCATTTGGAAGTTTTTTTTGGAATCTTTATGACTTTTTTATGTCACCATGTTCAAATTTTTGTACACCCTATTTGGATGCCCTTTGCCATTGATGTCAAAGGGGGAGAGATTGAAGTTAGGGGGAGAGATTAGAGTTGGGGAATTTTTGTAGTGGGAGAGATTGTGTTGGGAAAGTTTGAAGAAGAAGTTTTTGTTCCATGTTGCCATCAATGACAAAGGGGAGATTGTTGGAAAAACAAAGAAGATTGACTATCTCTACATTTTTTGTGTTGTCATTGATGTCACCATGTTGTGATTACAATTTTAAGGTTGTGGCTGATCCAGTATTTTGGTCAAGTATTTGAACCAGTTTTCGTGCTACTCCCTCTGGTATTCTTGTCCATACTCCTCCACAATCAACGGTTATTGCTCACAATTTTGGGAAATTGCTTATGATTGTTTAAAGCATACATGTTCAGAATATTATGTGCTCTAGTACTCGTACAACGTTGTGGCAACCAACAAAATGTTTATTTCCTTTTGAAGTCTATTCTTGGCCGACTTCTTGGGTAATTATAAAATGATGAATTGATTTTTCTATGTGGATATATGTGTGATCTATGCCAACTTGATATAGTATGTTGGAAGGTTGAATTAATTATTGGAAATATTTTGTGTTGATTGAAGCCAACTGTTAGTATTTTTGGTAAATATGATGTGCATCTAACTATGCCAACCTAATTGATGCTTGCAGATAGATTGAGTATATATATGTGAATATTGAACAGGTTTTGAGATGACGAAGTAGAGCAAGCAAGTAAGAAATGTGATTGATGAAGCGGTAGAAAACTAACTGAGTGAATATAATGAAGTGTGTCAAGTCAATATATTGAGCATCACTAGAACTATATCAGTACTTGTTGGGTGCACTGTTCTTAGTTCATTTTGGCTATAAAGCCTTCTTTTGTTTTATAAATCCTTTTGTAGGAAGTGAGCCCTTGGGAGTGAGCCTTATAATTTTTTGTTCTAGAACTACTTTATATTGAGTTAATCCTCACCACGGTTTTTCCCTCATTGGGTTTTCCACGTAAAATATAGTGTTCAGTGTGTTATCTTGCTTCATGTTTTGTATCTCTTGCTTATGCTTAATTATAGAACAATATGTTTGTGAAATGGATATGTGTTGAAGTTTTAAACTTAGATTTTTGTGACAACTGATTCACCCCCCTGTCTCAGTTGTATCACATCCTTTAGCATGAACATTTGTTGTAACTCACCAGCCTTCAATGGCTTCCTTAAAGGACTAAATTCATACACATCTCTTCAAAGGAGTTGGATCTTTCTTGCTTGATTTTCTTGAATGCTTGAGTATCTACTATACATATTATCCATCACAATAAAACATGAGCACACATAAACTTGGACATGATGTTATGATCTTGATTTTTGCTCTAAATGACTGATAATGCTGCTCTTGAATGCTCTTGACAATAATATTTTCTCTTGAATTTATAGATCATGTTGCTTCATAGAGTGTGAGATTTCAAATGATAAAAGGACAATGTATTTATAGGTGTTTATCTAATTTCCTGAAAATTAGATTCCAAAAACCAATACTTACAATTTGAATTTGAATCACTAAAAGACTACAAAAAACATATTTTAAAATGGGTCCTAGCACATAAAGGGGACCCATTCACCCCTTGGAAAATGGGTCATAGCCTATATTTCCAAGACACTCATAATTCATGGAAATTAAAATATTAAATGCATTTATTTATGTTGGTTCTCCTTTTGGAAAATGGTAAAAAGTAAGACTTTCAAATGTTGAATTTAGCTAATTAGAATATTAATTAAGTCAAATAAATTAAGGAAACCAAACATAATGTTAAATTTTAAGGGTATACAATTTCCTACACTATATTTAGCCCCCAATTTAGTTAGAGTATGCACTTACACTCAGACTCACAATAAAGTAGAGAAATATATATCAAGATACATCTAATTGTACAACTGTTAGAGATATAAGATGACAAAGGATCAAGAGGGTAGCCAAGCCTCCAAGATTTATGATGACATGGAAAATCCAACAAAGGAACAAAAGAATAGATACATGTGTATAGTAGCAAAACAAGGTACAACAACATCCAATGCCAAAGTTAATACAAAAGAGAAAAGGGACGGATCTACGTCCATAAAATATATATACTCACAAGATCTAGTGGAATCCAATATATAGTAGGTGAGTTCCAAAGAAAAAAGGATGGACTAGAATTCCTATGTTGTTTGTCCATAAAATATACCAACGCTACACTAGGTTCAACACTCATGAACAAAGTGAAGCAAAAACACCAAGTTCACCTTAGGGTGTGTAAATAAAATTCACTAAGGGGATGCAAAAAAAAATTCTCCTTATGGGGTGCAAACAAAATTCACCTTAGGGGGCACAAATAAAATTCATCTCAAGGGATGCACATACATAATGCCAATGTATGCCCCTACTTTAAAGAAATTGCTAAACACCATGCTGTGAAAAATTACTTTAAAGTATAAAATGATATATGTCATGCAAATAAAGATAAAAAAGAGCTTATTTGGAAAGCCCTATGCCAATGATATGTTTCCAAATGAACTTTATCATAATAAGGGGCTACCCTTACAATATAATGACAAGAACAACATAGAAAGGGACATTGAGGGATCAATTGATCATGGGTCAGCGTATGTCTTTGATACAATAATATAATAGATCTTGGAACTATCATCAAAACCCTGGAAATAATCGTGGAACAATGAAAATAAAGGAGGAAAGACATATAGAGAGAGAGAAAAAATAAGCTTTTGGGTCAACATGGAAGATACCTAAATGTCTCGACACCTTGCATCGTCCACAAAAGGAAAACACAAGACAAAGAAAAGATAAATTTTATGACATATAGAAGAATTGAGATACAAATAGAAGAATGTTATGATATATTTGTTTCCTTTGTATCCTTAAATTCCAACAAATAAATCAAGGATCATTCAAGGAAAACTCACAAACATAAAGATATTCCAAGCAACACAATATGAGAGAGCACATTACATCCAAGCAATCACAAATAACATATAATGAAAACATGAAGTAGTAAGTCATATGTTAGCCAACCTAGAGTAGGTCATTCACATCCCAATCTTTCTCAGATCATAAGTGGTAGGTGAAAAAATAGCTATAGCTACTACAACAAGTGCCTTGCTAGGAGAATCACTAGGTTCAACATGTGGTGGGTCACTCCCATCAGGAGGATCATCATGGTTTCCCCTATCTAAATTAATAGAAGTGGGAAATAATAAATTCATTTCATTATGCATTTCTTCATCAATCTTAGAAATCTCATTATCATCATCCAAATTAATCACAATAGGAGGTTTTATGATTATTGCTTTTGAATCATCTTGTTTTACCTCTTGTTTTAAGTCAATGCATTTTTTGGATGGAGGTTGGATTTATTATTGAATTATTTCCATGGGTGTAGGTGGTGTTATTTTATTTTCTTCTTCTAATTAGTGAGTGATAGCACAATGTGTATGCCTACATTATTTAGCATTCTAGTTTCATTTGGAATGATTTTCAAGTTGGTATGGTGTAGGAGCAGGCTTATCAACCATTAGTTTTTTTTCTTCCTTTAAGGGAAGAATAAAAAAAACCATTGGGGGTTGGGAAACCATTGTCTCTTTAGGTTTATAGACTTTTTTTAATCTTTGGAGGAACAAAATGTATCATCTTATTGTCTCTTGGTCTCTTATAGGAAATAGGTGGAGGAATCGTAGTGAATTTTTCTTCATTACTTGGAAGGGCTTGTCACTCAATCATAGGTTCATAAATGGTAGGTTTAGGAGAAGGGATAACCAAGGACCCAAGAATATTGCTAAGAGATCATTTTTCTATGTTCTTTTCCTTGAATGTTTTATAGGATTTAAAAAAATCTTCATAAGGCTTTATAGGTTCCATAGGTCAATGCCAAAATAAATGCAGTGAAAATTTCCATGGGAAGATAAGGGACAAAACCCACTATGATGCATTGTAAATATCTCATTCCCAATAGGAAACTTAATGCACTTATGAATAACTGATGAGATGACATTCATGAAGAAAAACCATGAATAGCCTAGCTTCACACGAAATTGTTCCAATGATAAGATGATGGAGAATGATACATTTGATTTTTTAGGTCCAACTTTTAATGGAAGAGTGATAAAACCTATCATAGGGTAAGGAAAATCATTATGTGTTTTAATCCATGTTTTCTATTATTCAAATGTATCTTGATAAAGATCTTGCACAAAAAGAATTTCTTGGTGATAACATTCTCTACACATACGAGATCAATAAGTATTCCTTGTGCTAGTATGTTATTGATATGGTTGGCAATATAGAGAGGACAATTAAGAAAATGTCTAACTGCATCATCATTAGTAAAATCAATGTTAGGTATCAAAGTGTTGGTATATGGTGACTAATCATGAAAATACTATACACTAATAATGTATCCTTGCTGAGGTTTGGGGCCGGGCCTAGCCCCAAGCGAGGGTGCACCCATGAATCTTTTTTCCCCTCTTTTGCATGTCAAGGGGTTAGTAGTTAATTTTTGTTAACCAAATAAATGAAAAATTAATTTGTAAAACCCTAATTCTAGAAGCCTCCAAAAGGCTTGTTATAAACGATTGAGATGTAAGTTGTGGTATGGTATTCATGAGATCGTAATATGTTTTGCACTGGATAATAAAATCATTGGATGGCTGAGTTTCTATGGATGTAGCCCATATTTGGTGAACCACATGAAAATGCTATGTTGATATCTTTTGTGTTGTTATTCATTATTATTTTTGGGTTATTTAATCTGCATATAATTGTTAATGTTTATTGCTTCGATCTTCCTAAACCCTAACAAGTGGTTTGGCCTATACGAGTTTGAATGTCAATGAGACTAATCATGCCTTGCAGAGGATTTTCCTCATTATCACTCTTGTTATAAATTATCATGTCTTTTATTTTATCAACATTCATCATGTAATTCTTATCTTCACTAGCTTTTACAAAGGTGATGGAATGAATTGGCATTGGGCTTGTAAAAAAATATAAATTTGGTTGGTTGGGGCAATAGATTGATTCCCTTGATCATTAACACCACCCAACTAGATGTTATTATAATCAATGAGGTCTTCCACTAAATATTTAAGATGCATACATATTTTTGTGTAATGTATAATTTTTCGATGATAGTGACAAAATGAATTTGGGTTATGGTTTGGAGGTGAAGGCTTGGTTGGATCAATAGGTTTAACTAGAGGTAAAGTGAGTAAGTTCTTTTTCATGAGTTGCATCATAATTGAATGAAGGGAATCAAGGACTAGGGTGAATTTCCTACCCTCAGCCTGAAATTGGTATGGGGTTGTTTTTATAGCAACAACTTAAGGCTCAACATAGAGGGTTGATTGAGGTGGATTAACAAAACCTTTGTTTGTCTTCTTAAATGATTGGAAGTTATCACGAGTTATGGATTTAGATTTATTAGCATGAATTGAGGGTTTTTTCTCTTCATGCTCACTAACTGAATTCTAATGATCATGAAGAGCCACACAGACATGTGAAAAGGATGGAAAATTCATCATCCCAAGTTTACCTATTATGTCTTTTTGTAAGTTATCAATGAACATTGTTTGAAGATCCACATCAAGGAGTTAAATAATGATTTGTGAGTAAAGAAATTGATAATGTGCTATAAAATCTATGAATTTTTCTCCTTGTTTTTGTTTACGCCTCATTAAATTAAGTAGATCCATCTTAGGGCCCATTTTCACTTGAAAATTATTAAGAAAGGCATCAACAAGCTCATTGAATGAGCATGTTGAATTCTTCAATCAAACAAAACCTTTCCAAGGTTGTGTCTTTCAAGGACCTAGGAAATATTTTAGCTAAGAGAGTATCTTCAAAAATGAAGTCACTACGTAAGGCTATATATGTTGACACATTATTGTTAAGGTTCCCTTTAACACCACATTTCTCAAAACATGGTATCTCTATACCTTGTGGTACTTGTGTTTTCAATATCTCCAATGACAATAGGATTCTCTTGGCATATTGTGAAGGTTTTCCATTTTAGGTTATGTTCAATGTTGCTATTTATTATTGAAGGGATGTGAAATTTCATAAAATTTGGGTCAATGCAGGATCATGGGGGTCCAAATTAGGCCCTTAAGTGGCAGTAAAAATTAGAAAAATAGATTTAGACAATTTCACATAAAAATTTAAATAATTTATGTGGGAGGACGGGTGGGTCCCACTCCACAAAAGGATATGTGGAGTGGCCAACACATCAGCTGGGGAGAAGGGGTGAGGTGGCGTTCGATGCATAGGATGATGGTGACTTTCTAGGGGATTCCACGGGATGGTCTAGTCATTATTTATACTAGCACTTGATGTGTCTTATCAAATCTTGTCATTGACATTTCTTCACACATTTTTCTTGGCTCCCCACCTGAGATACTAATTTAAGGAGTTTGTATAGGGATTTCCAGGAATTACTTTCCTGGCACCCTAACATCCCTCCTATTTCCAGGATGCAACATTTCATTGTGTTTGGTATGGGAAGATTTATCCTACAGGTTTCGGCTAAGGAATTGGAGACTGGTGACATGGATACCCCTATCCAACTGAGGAGCTCAAAGAGGAAAATTGTATTTCTAGGTTCGATGACCTCTCTCTGATTGAGTCACATGATCTGGCACCTGGACTACCTCACATTTGCAGTGGTTAAGTGTTTGACCAACAAAGGATTCATGGTTGATGTGGAGGGGTATCATTTGGATTCCAATATTTCTTCCCATGTGTTGGACGAATTATTTGATGTGGGAGTTTCTAAAGCCAAGACCAGGGTGATCATGAAGATGCTCTTCCGAAAAGACATGCTAGTGGGGGGTATGTGTAGGATCATCATGGAAAAAATAAGCCCTTAAGTGGCAATGAAAATTCAAAAAAATTAGAGTTAGGCAACTTGACATAAAAATTTGAATTAGTTATCTATATTATTTCAAAAATATGTAAGAATAGAATATGTGGAAAATTGAATGTAGTTTCTAAACTACTAAGTTTATTTATTTTTTAAAAATTCAATTTGGTGAAAATTTGAAATTTGAATGCAGTAGTACTTAAATTTCAAGGAAAAATTAAGTAGGTGTCTGTCTGACCACCCTAACCACAATAGAATGATAATATTTTTTTATAAGATTTTAGATATAAGTAGAGGACTCATGTTCAGATGTGACGACATTTTTTGTAATTTTTCTAAGTAAATAATTAATTATGAATTTTTTATTACAACTTTTAAAATTATAAAAAATCTTATGTCTGACCACCTTAACTTGGTCAAAAATTCATGAGATTCATTTTTTTTTATCCTATAGTATGCTAAGCATAGAATGTGATGCATATTTTTATCTGCTAAAAAATATGATAATCGCTTTGAAAGTTATAGATATTTTTCAATCAGCCTATCAATCAGGACTTTAGTCATAATTCTAATAGAAAATGAATAATAATTATTTATTAAATTCAAAGTAAAGAATAATTTATATTGGTGGAAATCTGAGAGTCTCCTCTACAAACCCTTTTCGTTTCATCAATTTTGGCTAAAAATAAAGTCGTCAGCCACATGGACAAAGTCTAGAAAAACAAGGTGAGTTGTCAAACACGTTTTTTGCGTTGACTTCTTAGGATTGTCATGTCCAAGCCAAATACCAAAGCAAGCCCAAGGCTAATCCATAGGAAATAAATTCTTTG
>VDFB02281492.1:345355922-345511814 GCA_007258455.2 Sequoia sempervirens | reverse complement strand
GCATGCAAATTTGAATGTTTATATGTATGTGTGAGTGTGTATATGTGTATATGCATTTTCCACATGTACTATATTAAGTGTAATAAAAAAATTTGATATTACCATTCATTATGCTAGTGGAAAATGTATGTTATTCTGCAACTATAATAAATGGTGTGACCAATGTTTCATCTCACACTTGATATACAACTTGTCATTATAAAAAATCCTTATTGAGGCCTAGACAAATAACAACTATCCTTTGAAAAGTATAAATATCGTGCATGTTTAATTCCTTTCCAACCATCACCAATATATGGGAACCACAGATGAAATAGTATTGCTAAAGCCATAGGTCAACAATCACCAATGCCTTATGGAAAATAAGGAAAACTATTATTGCAGGCCACACAAAAATAGCCAACAATGCCTTATCGAGAACATGAACTATTTTATTACTTTGCAACCATTGCCACTACAAAGAAACCATACAACAATTAATGCTAATTTCAACCAACATTTAATTTCTCTGGCCTTCTCTATTGATGTGCCAAATGCTTTTAATATTAAAAAATAAAAAAATCCACCACCTTTTTTTCAACTGGGAGCCAAACGCCAAAAGGGTTAAAAACTGGGAAGACTGGAAAAAATTCTAGCCAAAGTGCATGCAATAAGGGAAAACCACAAAATAGGAGGTTTCATAATTTTTTGATTTGATTTATGTGGTTTTAATCTTCTTCTGTTGGCTGAGTGTAGAGTATATTTCTGCTACATGTGAGTTCATAAAGTTATGTTGCATATGTCTATCTTTGATATTGCTACGATTGCATAACTTAGAATGATATCTCTATATTAAGTGCAATAAGAAACATTGGTTTCACCATTGATCACAAAGGGACAATGTATGTCTTAATTGTTATTTAGTGAGATTACAGGAAAGCCCGGTATACATAAGACCCAATATGGTAGTGGAGAGCGCCTTCTTTGTTGTGTTTCATTTTATTTTCCTATGTGCGATATGCATGTTTTTGTGAAATTACGCGCAGCCAACATTCATGCGTACCACAACCCGTCTATTATTAAGTGTAATAAAAAATTTGATATCACCATTGCATTTCACATTTGGTGTGCCAAATGTATGTTGGTCTACCACTATAATCGATGGTGAGAGGCTCTATATTAAGTGCAATAAGAAACATTGGTTTCACCATTGATCACAGTGGTGGACAATGTATGTTCTTGCTCAAGGGTTTGGTGAGAGCTTATGAGGCTCCATGACCCAATATGGTAGGGTGGAGAGTAGCCTTTCTTTTGTTGTGTTTCATTTTATTTTCCCTATGTGTATATATGTATGTTTGTGAAATTAGACGTGGACAACATTCATATGTATGACAACCTATATATTAAGTGTAATAAAAAAAATTGATACCACCAATGATTACAAATAATATAGCCAAAGCTAAAGAAAAAATCAGCAATGCCTTATGGATAACAACATAAAATCTATAAAATTTACTATTTTATTGTGTATCAAAAATGATTTAACAATATAGCCAAATCTAGAGAACAACAATCAACAATGCCTTATGGAAAACAACATAAACTGTATAACATTAACTATTTTATTACATTGCAACCATCACCACAAAATGAAATCCATAAATGAAACAATATTGGTTTCAACAGTGACCCAAAAAATTCTTTTTTCAACATTACCTTATCAAAAATGAAACAATATAGCCAAAGATAGAGAACAACAATCTACAATGCCTTATGGATAACAACATAAACTCTATAACATTTACTATTTTATTGTGTATAGGAAATGAAGCAATATAGCCAAAGATGGAGAACAATAGTCAACAATGCCTTATAGATAACAATATAAACTCTATAACATTTACTATTTTAGCTGTGAAGTAGAAAATGTTACAATAAAACTCAAAGCTATAGGGAACAACAATCAAACAATACCTTATGGAAAACAATATAAACTATAGATTAACTATTTTATCAGGTGCCGGTAAACCATCACCACAAAACTAAAGCCATAAATGCAGAAAACAATATTATTTCAACAAGGATCCAAAATGAAAAAAAACCCACAAAATAGAGAAGACCAATAGTGAAAACATTGATGCAAAACAAAAAAAAATTAACAAAATAATCCCATTACGCTAAGTGATTTAATTCGTGATTTAATAGTGTCTTGTTGAGTAACAGATAACTATTTATTGCTCCTCCAACCATCGCCAATTGTAATGGAAACCAAGCAATGGAAAGTTCAAATATAGCTATTGCCAACTTGTAAAACCACATTAAGTGACTACATGAAAAACCATAAATGAAACAATATTGGATAAAGCTCATAACAACAATAACCAATTCCATGAAAATAAATATGTGGGTTAGAGGAAATTAAATATTATTCTTAACAATGTCATAGATGACAACAAAATTCGCCAAGAACAAACCCATTTTAAAACCCCGTGACTGGAAACAAAGCCTTTTCAACAACACCTTATCCAAAATGAAACAATATAGCCAAAGCTAGAGAACAACAGTCAATAATGCCGTATGGATAACAACATAAACTATATTAAATTTAATATTTTATTGTGTTGTGACCATCGCCACAAAATATGAACCATAAATGAAACAATATTGGCTTTAAAAGTGGCCCAAATGAAAAAACCCACAAAAATCACAATAACAAACCCATGCAAAAACAAAATAACACCACATGCAGACAAATTCTTTTTTCAACAGCACCTTATCGAAAATGAAATAATATAACCAAAGCTAGAGAACAACAATTAACAATTCCTTATGGAAAACATCATAAACTATATAACATTAACTATTTTATTGTCTTGCAACCATTTCCACAAAATGAAAGCCATAAATGAAATAATATTGGTTTGAATAGTGATCTCGATGAAAAAACCCACAAAATAGAAAAATTTGTAGTAACAAAGCCATGCAAAAAGAAAACAAAATAACCCCACATGCAGACAAAATTATTTCCCAATAGTGTGTTGTCAAAAATAGCATAAACTATTTTATTTCCTTCTAACCATCGCCACTATATGGAAACCATAAATGAAACAATATAGCCATTTCCTTGCAACCATTGTGACTACACATAAACCATAAATAAACAATATTAGTAAAGCCACATAACAATAATCAACAACTCCTTATGGAAAATAACATAAACTATTTTCAAAATAGTCTACAATGGGTTTTTTCAATATGCACCTCTTCCCGCTTGCTTTAAAGGGGTTTTCCAAATTCACCTCTTTTTGCTTTCTTCAAATACACCCCTTCCCCCTTGCTTTCTCTTAGCTCCCTTCTTTCTTCAACAACAGATGATCAAACTTGCACCTTCACAAAAGCTCACCCTCATAGCTCACAACTTTGATAGTAGGTAAAGCCACAAAATGACACCCAACAATGCCTTATCAAAAATTGTGTTGATTTTCACTATGTTTTCAAAGGTTGTGCACTAACCGGCTTCCAAATTTAAGAAGCATCCTAATAAATTAAAAGTGATGATTCTAGAAGGTGCATTTCTTCATATTCCTTTTTGGGTCATGCATATCGAGGATATAAGGATGTATCAAAGCTAGACCTCATAAGGGCTCAACTAAAAATCCTCTTGATATTGCTTTCTCACAAAATGACATACTTAACCTTGCACCTGATGGTCCTCTTTACATAGCTTGTTGAATCAATGATAAGTCCACTAATGTGATATTAATTGATCACATCTATGGAGAGAATGTGGTCACTAAAGATTTCCTATTTGTGCATGAAATCTATCAAGATGAAAATGACAAACTGAAAGCATGGATCAAGATGCATGATGGTTTTTCTTGTCTTACGATTGGATTGATAGATCTCTCTTTAAAAGGTTGACCAAAAACATTAAATGTCCCATTCACAATTATCCTACAATCAAACCAATTTCATGAAGTTAGGCAATCCATGGCTTCGCTCCATGAATATTGTCCCTTTATTTTTGCATAAATGTTTAAAGTTTCCATTTGGAAATGATATCTTTATTGTGCATCATAGTGGATTTAATCTTGTGTCATCCCAAGAGAAATTTTCATTATAGTTCTTTTGGCTTGATCCTACGGAACCTATTAAGCTTCATGAGGACTTCTTTTTCAAATCATATCAAAATTTCAAGGAAAACTCATAACAAAATTATCCCTTCGAAACATGCCTCAACCCATGATTGAAACACCTATCCTTGATGAAGCAATGATTGAACTGAAATCCCTTCCAAACATCATAGAGAAACCTATAGAAAAACCTCCTACCATTTCCTACAAGAGGCCACAAGATAACCAAAATAATCTTGTTGTCCCTCCTAAAATAAAAAAATTTACAAAGTTAAAGAGAAAGCGGTTGAATAACCTCCTATTATTTCTTCCATTCCTTCTAAGGAAGAGAAGGAACCTATAGTTGACAAATCCACTCTTAAAATTTATAATAGATTGAAACAAAATTGAAGTACTAGGGAGCGTAGTCATAGATGTTGTGCTATTACTCATATGATACAAACAAAAGAAGACAACAACAACATATAAAATTAAAATCCAAACTTACCTAAAGCAATGCATGATGATCCTATACCCTTTCCATAACATAAAAAATAACATTCCATGGAAATTGTCATTTGACCTCCTATTGTGATTAATCTAGATGATGACATTGACATTACAAAGATTGATGAAAAAGTGCATAATGAGCTGAATACATTGTTTTCCTCTTCTATGAGCTTAAATGAAAAATCTGGTATAAAGAGTGTGGAACTTGGTGCTTCCCCTAGTTCGACACTTGCCATTGTCCCTTTGGCTATTTTTCTACCTTCCACATATACAAATAGAGATTGGGATGCAAACAACCTACTCTACGTCAAATCACATGTGTCTTACTAGTATTTTTCTTTTTCATGGTTTTTTATGTGATTGCATGTGTGTAATTTGATCCCCCATGATGTTTCATTTGATGTATTTCTCTCTCTTTTTGTGCATTCGTCTATATGTATCTACACTCTTCTCTACGTCATAAGAATTTTTCATTGTCTTGTGTTTTGTTTTTGGGGATGATGCAAGGCATCAAGATATTAGATCTCTTCCATGTTGACCCAAAATATTTTCCTTTTATGTTTTCATCTTTTTTTTTCCTTTTTGGGATGGGGCAAGGTGTTAAGACATTTAGGTCTCTTTCATGTTGACCCAAAAAATATTTTTCTTTTTTTTCACTCTCTTTCTATCATTCTTCCTGTTCTAAGATTATTTGGGGAATGACGATAGTTCCCAACTCTAAAAAAAATAATGTAGCATAGACATACTAACCCTGTATCCATATATCCCTTATTATATTTTGGGGCAACCCTTCCTTCCTATTTCAAGGCGCAAATTTATTTTGGAAATATATGACTTGGCATAGGGTTTTCCGAGGAAAGCCCTCATGTCTTAGGACAAAACACTGGCTACTTTAAAGCAATTGCTCAAAGTAATGGTTTTAGCAACCACTTTAAAGTGGGGGCATATATCGATGACATCTTTCAACATATTTCATGGCATGATTTTCCTCTTTCTTGTGACATGTCCTTTTCTTGGTGGTGTTATTGGGTTTGATGTCCTCCAAGAGTACAATATTTCTAAGAATATGATCTCCCTTGGTGGCATGATGCAAAGCGAGAGGCATCCCATAAGTGGTGATCTAGTACTCTTTGACCTATCCTCTCTTGGAGACAATAGGCACAATGATCCCTAAGAAGAAGACCTTACATGAACAAAGAAAAATCCTTTTTAGCAAAAAATTATAGACATGACATTCAAAAGCATACAAAAAGTATTAAATTATGGTGCCTTATCAAAGTTGTTAGGAGGATAACTTTGGTATAGTTGGCCACCTCATTGGGATAACTCACCTAGTAGACACACTATGGTTCCACTACCCCAAAGTGAGCACACATGATTGGGATAACTCACCTAGTGGATAGACTAAGGTTTCACTACCCCAGAGTGAGCAACACAAGTTACAAACAAACAACCCTATTCTACAGTGTGTTGGAATGAGTGTTCTTAATACTTTGTTTTTCTTTTCTTTTCATAGCCTTTGATAGGGTGTGAATATGTATCTTTGTTGTTGTTGCATACTTAACTGTCTCAAATTTCTACTTTAGTGTGAGTTTGTCATTGGGGAAAAATCTCACTAAAGTGGAGGAAAATGTATTAACAAAAAAATCCCTTTTTCCTACATTTGGGAATAATTAATTAACAAAATTATGCCTTTTTTAGTGTTGTAATATGTTGGACACATTCACATTGAATCTAGGGAACTTTTTAATAAAACGTAATTTAATTGTACCTTATTTAGGGTGTTGTAAAGTGTTGTATTATACTTTCACACTTATATAGGGTTTCATTAATTACTTGTGGCTAATTAGATCTTAATTGGCCCTTTAATTCAAATTCAAGCCCTCTTAATTACATTTTTAAATGATCTATTCTAACACCCAACAATGATATTGCATGAAATTTAATTTGGAAAATTTGAGGTCTTAGAAAAAATTTCTAGGACCCATTCACCTTTAGTGGTGAATGGGTGCTCTCCACATAGGACAACCCTTTCTTGGCATTTTTAAAACTATTTTTTGATGTTATTTCACCCCCTTGAAGAATGGGCCTTGAAATTTGTACTATGACCCATTCACCTTTAGTGGCGAATGGGTCCTCCTCACATAGGACACCCCTTTATAAATTTAATTTTGATAGGATCATTATGATTTTCAATCCTAGATATGAAGGATTATTTAATTTTGAAGTTAATCTTTAGATTTAGTATAAATATGAGGTTAATTCACATTATTTCTCCTAGAAAGTTTATCTGACTTCATGAGATCAAGAGCAAGAGAATTATAGAGTTCACAAGAGAATTTAAAAGGAATTCAAAGGAATATTAGTAAAGTTTATTGCAGAAATTCAAGGTCATTTCATCATGTCAAAGGCATAGTGCATTCAAGCATGTTGTTAAGCTAAGATTTTTGATGTAGAATTGAAGATCTTTATGCAAGCATTGTTTCACATCTCACTCAAGATCAAGATTTATTTTCTTCATGGAAACTTCATGTTAGGTTGTTGATTTACATTCCAAGACAACTTCCAAGGTATCATCATTTCATATTTCATGTTTCATCCTTAAATTCCATTATTTTATCATTTGGTTTAATTACCTAAAAGGGTTTTGACTGAGGCAAACCCTATTCACTAACAATGAACAATTTTTTCTCCTAATGAGTGTGTGTTTGTAGATTTATAGGTTGAAGATAAAGTGGAGAACTAGATTGAAGTGAAATTGTCAAAGTTGTCAAATTGCAAAATTGTCATTCACATTGTAAAAACATGAAAGTAATGTTGCAAAATTTGTTTCAAGTTTTTGGGGGTTGGTCACTGAGGATCTGAGAGTGTAGACATCAAGGAGTGGAACATATATCTCAGTTTCAAAAACTCTAATAGGGATCCATTCACCACTAAAGGTGAATGAGTCTTGCAAGTGTTGTATACACCTAAAAATGGTCACATCACAATAGTAGTGATAATTAATTAAATATTTTAATATTTAATTAAATCTCTCAATTCCATCTTACGATAAATAAATTTAAATAATTTATTTATATTGTTCATTATTTCATTTCAATTAAATAAATAAGTTTATTTAATCATCCTTTTGTATTCATTTCTTAATTAATTAAATATTACATTTATATATTAATTATCAATAATCTTGGCTTGAATATTTTATTCAAAAAATAAAGTATTCTTTCTTCTAAATTCCATTTACAATTAAATATCTCTAAATATTTAATTAATTCTTCTAAGTCACACATCAATTAAATATTCCAAAATATTTATCATTAAGTCTTCTAGGTTCTAAAATTAAATATTTCAAAAATATTTAATTTCTCAAATTCACATCAAATTAAATAAATTTATTTATTTATTTATTTAATTTGCATTATCTTCAACAACCGTGAAACAAACTGCCAAAACAAAAAATTAAATTCCTCTGTTCCTGTGCAAGCTTGTTCCTGTGGGTTGAAGACAGGCTTCCATTCTTCTCTCCAACCTCCCAACTTCTTCCATCTTCTTCTCAACCTCTCCATCTCTCACCATTCAAACTTACCAGACAACCTCACAGCCGTTGATTCTTGCCAGCCAGGATTGTGCCTGCAAAAAGCTATAAAAAGGACTGTCGGGTCTTTGAAATCAGATAGAAGCTTTCAATAGAATAATTATAGTCAAATTTCAATAGCATAAGCCTTTTAGCATTCACATCATTCTTGTTTCATTGCATAGCATAGCATATCATGGCATATCCATTTCATTTCATAACATCTTTAATTTACAACCCCTGTGCATATCCGCATCAATATCCTCACCTTCACCAGCATATAGGATAGAGAAATCTTGCATACTCATTCTGCAAATTGCCATTTTGAGAAGCCAAGCTTACACAATCTGAGAGTAGCAGCTTCAAACAAGTCTTTGGAGATAGAGGAAGATGGAACGCCTCTGAGGAAGCTTCATTTCTTTATTTGAAATCAAATTAATTAGCATTTCTTCAGTTTAAAGTTCTATTATTTTGTGTTTATTATTTTCATTTTGATAACATATATTCTAATACACATTTTTGGCACCCACCGTGGGGCCTTTGCCCCTATTTTAATATCTTTTTGCAGGTTTCTCTGATAGGTTACGGCCAAAAACAGTGGATTAGCGCAAGAAACACGTTTCAAAAATATTCATACCTAGTTCAGCACCCGTGAAGCATCCTGCAGCTCCCTTGAGCCATCCTGCAACGCTCTTAAGCCATCCTGTAGCACTATTAAGCCATCCTGCAATGCCCGTGAGCCATCCTGCAGCGCCCATGAGACATTCTGCAGCGCCCATAAAGATTCTTGCAGTGCCCTTAAGGATTCCTGCAGTGCCCTTGAATATTCCTGCAGCGCCCATAATAACTGTTATAGCGCTTTTTTTTTTGAAAAACCTGCAAACTATAAGTTGTAATTTAAATACAGCTTGACTGAATCCAACGCAACCGCGAATAGCCAATAAATTTAAATAAAATGAAGAAATCCTAGGGTAGTCATATAATTAAAATGAAGCAATCCTAGGGTAGACACATAAATGGAATTAAGCAATCCTAGGATAGTTACTTCACATTTGATTTTGGGCTAAAAAGAATTTTGTGTTTTTGTGAAGCAACATCTTCACCTAGCATAGTAAATTTCTATTTTGGGCTTAAAACTGAATCTTTGATTGCTTTGTTTAAACGGTGACAGGCCTATGCTCTCCCCTTAACTGGGTGATCAAAATGCCAAACTCATCTATTTCCTCATATGCAATTTCCAGCTTTATTAATACCTTTTAGAAGGCCTGTCGTAGTGGGAAAAAGTACTCACCCTATGGGAACAACCTAAGTGGGAACAACTAAAGCCAAGTTTTCCAACCCACTTTAATCAAATGCGGATGGTTGATGAAAATCCCATTTGATGGTAGTGTGCATTGATAACCATCCCCAAATCCTTTGTTCTAAAGGTAGGGAGGTCTCGAGAGAGAGTCTATCATTTACCGCACTGAATGGAAACCCTTACTACGAACTTAGTGTAGTATCCAACCGAAGTCAGTTTCTGAACATCATATTAATCACAGTGCAGGGGAGGGAAGAATCTACCCCCAAGATACTCACCATATAATTGCTAAGGATTGTTTGCTCAGGGGATCTGGTATCCACTTCCATCACTCTGAGTACACACTTAGAAAAGACAAAAACACGGGCGCCCTTTCGGGGGTGACATGGTTGTGTGAGTCGACGCAGTTTTAAGATGTGGGTTGTTGATTACTATGATGACCTACTTGTGAACTAAGAGTGAGTCTGTTTGAAATGCTTATCATGTGTAAAACCTGTTAAAACAATTTTTGAAAAATATTTTGATCATACACTTGATGTTTAGCATAGTACTTAAAACAACTACTCTACAAATTGCTTGATGTGTTTTCAATACATTAATTCAATTAAGATCATCCAACACTCGCAATCACATTGATTACTCTCATGTTACGAGATTGGAAATCTACAACCTTTGTTAAGAAATCCATTTTCAAAAGAATAAAAAAGCCAAAGAAACCCCTTAGCTACAAGAAACTATTGAAGAAAAGACGATTCTTGTATCAAATCCAAAAAGTTTTACTCAAATATAGAACCTTTCTTCATAGGTATCATGACTATGTTAGAGGTTTCACTGATGATTATGCTATAGAACCTTTGTACTCACAAGCTTTCTTTCAAAGAAGAGCCCTTTCTCAAAGGCATAACCATAGTCAATGTATTCGTTTCTGTTATATTCCCCAACCTGCAATTGAATATTCTACTCGTCCAAATCAAATTTTGCAATAGAGAACTCAGATCACATTGGGCATCCATCACAAAATCCATCCTTTTACAAAACTATGATCAAAACTTCATAATGTGCAAAATCATCCTTTTCTCGATCTTTTGCTTAAATTCCCACCAACAGGATTTTCATCCTTTCAATTAGGGAACAACACAAGCTAAAGATTAGAAACCTTTGTAAGTCATAGAATCTTCATTCTATCTTGACTTTCGTATCTATCACAAATTGCACTATTTCATTCTTTTGATCAAAAGTGGGTAAGAATTTGGAACAAAACTTATGCCTGTCTTCAGGAGATCTCAAAAACACATGGAAAAAGATGAGGGAGAAACCACTACAAGCAAAATGGGTGACCATAATGAGAAAGAAGAGGAAACATTTAATGTTGATGAATTAACAAAAAGAAAGCTTCCAAGAAGCAGAACAAGATCCCCAATTCCATACTCTTATGGAAAGGATTTTAGAACGAAACAAAGAAAGATATTTTCTTTCATTAGCTAATCAAGGAGCTAAGTTACCTTGCAATTTCGACATAGAAGGGATTAAACAGAATCCTGAAACTCCTCCTAATGACTTTAGTGCCCTTACTCAACAGATAAAAGAATTACAAGGGCAAATAAAAGAGATGCAAGGGGGTACAACAAAGAAGTATGTTTTGGAAGACATATCTCCTTATCCATTCAATAGGAGTCTTCAAATGATTCATTTTCCAAAACATTGCAAAATCCCTAAATATGATAGGTACAATGGAAAAACTGATCCCATTGACCATGTGAGGGATTTCTGGAATATGAGTCTAAAATTTGCCTATGACGATACATATTTAATGTGATTATTTCCACGAAGTCTAGGTGTACAATCCATGGAGTGGCTTTCTAAGATCACTCCACCCATGAAAACCTTTGAGGAGTTAATTAATCAGTTTATATCACAATACTCCTACAACATCCAACACCAGATAACAATGCTTGATCTTTGTAAAGTGAAACAAAAAGTAGGAGAACCCTTCACTATGTTCTTGCAAAGATGGAGAAGGTTATTCGCACGATATTCCCGTCCTATTCCTGAAAAGGAAAAGATGGATATCTTCATCAATAGCCTAGATCAAGAATTAAGCTATAGGCTTAATCTTCATTGTCCTCATAACTTTGAAAAATTGATTGAAAATGCAATCACAATTGAAAGGGCCTTGGTTAAACAAGGAGTGATAAAACTTGATAATCCAAGTACATCCAACGAAAACAACAATGATAAAACAAGGTTTTGGAATAGAAATAAAAATGTTGTCAATGATGGTATAGTAGATGCAAATAATCTACAAACAAGACCATCTATCTTTAATCTATCAAGTGCTCCACGAAACAATCAACAAGGAAATACCAACCAACAAGCAAGCAACAATCAACAAGGACAAAACTCCAAGCAAGAAAGCATGACCAATCAAAACACCAAGGATAATCGTGGTAATTTCAATAACAATCTCGGCAATATCCAAACATCAAACCCATCCAGATCTCCGTTCTTTTCCAATAGACAAAATTTTACCACTTTGGGTCAATCTCTTAAGTCTACTCTCAAGGAGCTCCTTGATAATAAGGTTATCACCTTACCACCACAAAGAGATTATGAGCCACGAGTCAAACCACCATCATGGAATGACTCGTATTATTGCAATTATCATCAATGTAAGGGTCATAGAATGAATAATTGTCAAGCTTTGTGAAATCTAGTACAAGATTTAATTGACAATGGAACTATTACAATTGAAGGACATCATACCAATGACGATCATCAAGAATTCAAAGATCCTTTACTGAATTATCAAAAGGGGGAAACATCAGATGCAAAAGCCAAAAGCATAAATAATGTTGAAGATAATATAATCTATCAGATCTATGTTGATGATCAATGGGTTAATGTTATCAAAATCAAGGGAAAACAAGAATATCAACAGGTTAATGTGACCACGAGAGGACAAGCAAAGGTTGTTTTAAAAGGAAGTTCATCTAAAACAACTATTTCCCCTCCAAGTCAATATAATCTGGTTGATCAATTGAGAAAAACATCAGCTCAAATATCAATCCTTGAACTTCTCAAAATATCCCCCATACACAAGAATATTTTAGAAGAAGCTCTTGTAAACACAACTGTCGACACTGATTTGGATGTAAACAAATTTCAAGCCATGGTGGGACATTTGTCTTCCCCCACTTTTCTTTCATTTTCCGAAAAAGATGATGCCTCCTTGACACATCCACATAATTCATTGCTCTATCTTGAAGTCATGATCCATAAACACCGAATCAGACATGTCTTAATAGATGGAGGAGCTGGTTTAAACATTTGTACTTTAAAGTTAATACATGCCTTGGGAATATTAGAAAATTCTATTGATCCACGAAGGAAAATAACTATTAAGGCATATGATGATGAAGAAAGAGCTTATAAAGGACTAATAATGCTACCTATTAGAGTGGGACCTGTTGTGAAAAATACCTTTTGTCAGGTTCTAGATCATGATCTTTCTTATAACATACTCTTGGGTCGTCCATGGATTCATGATATGCAAGCGGTACCATCAACATACCATCAATGCCTCAAGTTTCCATAGGATGGACAGGAAATAACCATACAAGCTGATTACAATAACACACAAACTTGTTCAAATCTCTGAGCAACTCAAGATGCCTTTGTGCCACATAATACGGAATCTATTGTTGTTTCTTCTTCCACCTACAAGGCTAACTCCAAGCATCTAATTGACAAAGAATCTTGACACTAAGCCAAATTTTAAAGACAAAGGTAGGTGGAATATTCATCATCTCTTCTTTCTAATCTTACCTCCTTCTCCTCGAGGTCATGGTCACTTAACCCAACAAACTCAAAATATTGCAATGCAACCTCATACCCCAAGCTTATGCCAATCACAAAGTTTGACGGAAAATTCATTAAAGCCAACACCATCAAGAAGAAGTCAAGATAGGGACATCCTAAGCTATACAAAGATGAAGATGAATCTCTTGCACATTGCTACCTACGTAATCAATATGGTAAGGCACGTTTCATCATGTAAAATGGGCTATGAAGGAAATGGTCATCCTATAGGAAAGAAGAGAAGGAATCATGGAACCAATTCAACCTATTTCAATACATCCAAATGATAAAAAATAGGACTCTGGATATGGTAGGGTAAAGCATATATGTTATTCCTACTTCACAGCAAGCACAACCAACTCATGAAGGAGGATCAATGTCAGATAAACCTCATGAATCAGTTTTCCAATTGCAGAATAGTTCAGATACTGATTCTAATGAATATGAATGGGACACCATTTATAATTATGAATTTTGGAGAGACAAACAAGTTGATACCATACACAAATATGCACCCGTTCTCATACAAGGAGAAGGTTCAAGGCCTCCACTTGATTATGTTTTACAAAGCGATCATGACTCAAGTGAGGATGATTCAAATTCTAACGAGATTGATGATCAACAAGAGAATACCATCATAGACCTTGTCTACCATGAAGATGACAACCACATCATGACTTTGAAAGTTCAAGACCTTACCCAACCTAATGATCCCATGCCTTTAGTTTATCCGGAACTTATTGATTGGGACAATGATGCACCTATTCACATCCCTACATTTCATGATGATGAGGATATTATAAATTTCATTTGTTCCTCTAATGAGGAAAGCAATTGTCTTATCCAAGAATGTCATACTCACGATTTTGATAAGGAGGGTGTCAAGTCTCTTAGCTACAAAATAAATGAAATAAAAGATGGATCTATTGGTGAAAACCAAAAAATGGCAGTGGTAGATCACAACAAGAGAAAAATAAAGAGCGAATTCGATAGTGAAAACCTTTCTGAGGCATTGAAGGATGAGAAACTTGACACTCTTCCCCAAGCATTATCACGAAAGATCTTCTATTTTGATAGAACCAACAGAATCAATAAATATAAGTACAGGGGAGCAGCCAAAAATCTTGCAAATTGCAGTGTCATTAACAGTTGATGAAGTCCTGAAATTCATGGATTTCTTGAAGGAGAATCAAATCAATTTTGCTTGGTCATATGCTGATATGCCAGGGTTAGATCCTAATCTGATAATGCATCATTTATCTATAAACGGAGGGGTAAAACCTGTAAAGCAAAAACTCAGAAAAATGCATCCACATGTTGCATTATTGGTCAAAGAGGAATTAAAGAAGCTTTTAGATGTTGGATTCATTTGGACTATCGATTATGCAGAATGGATTTCCAATATTGTACCTGTTTCAAAGCCGGATAGAAGGATTAGAGTTTGTACAGATTTTAGAGATTTAAACAAAGCTTATCCCAAAGATGACTTTCCTTTGCCAAACATAGATATGATTGTTGATTTAACTGTTGGCCATGCAATGTATTCATTAATGGATGGATTTTCAGGATACAACCAGATAAAAATTGCACCAGAGGATCAAGATAAAACAGCGTTCACATGCCCTTGGGGTACCTATTGCTGGAATGTAATTCCATTTGGGTTAAGGAATGCAGGAGCCACTTATCAAAGGGCAATGACGACAATTTTTCATGATATGATGCACACATTCATGGAAGACTATGTGGATGATTTATTAGCCAAATCTCACACATGAGAAGAACATCTAGAAATCTTGTCAAAAATATTTACCAGAATGGAGAAGTTCAATGTTCGACTCAATCCAAAGAAATGTGTCTTCGACGTTACATCTGGAAAACTCCTAGGATACATTGTTTCAGAAAAGGGCATAGAAGTTGATCCAGAAAAAGTACAAGCTATAATGGACATGCCGCCACCACGAAATATCATTCAGCTTCAATCATTGCAAGGACGACTATAGTCCATCAGAAGGTTTATAGCTCAACTAGCAGATAAAAGCTTACCATTTACACATTTATTGCATAAGAATGTCCCATTCAAATGGGAAGACAAATGTGAAGCAGCATTCAATCAGATCAAGCAATACCTTATGAATCCACCAGTTTTAATTCCACCCATTTCAGGAAAGCCACTCATACTCTATATTTCAGCCACAGAAGTATCCTTGGGAGTATTACTAGCACAAGAGGATTCTACAGGCAAAGAAAGGGCCATATACTATATCAGCAGAACTTTAACAAGTCATGAATTAAACTACACTTTCATAGAAAAAGCTTGCCTCGTAGTGGTGTTTGCTTCTCAAAAGTTGCGACACTATATGTTGGCTCATACAGTTAAGCTGATAACCAAGATTGATCAACTGAAATACCTATTAAGCAGAGATACTTTAACAGGGCGACTTGCAAAATGGGTAATGATCTTAAGTGAGTTTGACATCCACTATGTAGATCGAAAAGCCATTAAAGGACAGGTCATTGCAGATCAGTTGGCTGAAGCACCTTTACAAGAAGAAAATCCAATGCATATTGAGTTTCCTAATGCAGACGTCCTCACAGAAATGAATAAGAACTCATGGACATTGTATTTTGATGGATCCTATACACAACAAGGCTCAAGGGTAGGAATTCTCTTTGTCACGTGGTGATCCCATAATAGTGGTTTACAATTTTTGGCCAAACTGGACACTTAAATTATTATTTTTAACTAAATCTTCACATTCGAGCACCTATAGCGGCTAAACTGTGAGGAATTTGAAGATGGTGCAAACTAGAGTCTCATCAAATTTTGTTTGTAGATTCTAAAAATATTTTTTTCAAAATTTTTGGAATCAAATTGCACTTCTTTTTCTATCTCCCACTAAAATTGATTTTTTTCAAAACAACATTTTAAAAAAAGTGACACACATCAGATAACGCATAGCCTTTTTTCCATGAAGGATAAAATTATAAATTTTTAAAATTTAGATTTTAGCCTGATATCTAGTGCTTCCAATTTGGTTAGATAGTTTTTATTGAATATGTTTTCCTTAATCAAGTTTCAAAGCCAAATGAATTACAATCTGCATTAATGCTGCAATCAGATAACACGTAACTTTTTTTGTATATGTCAAAATTTAATTTAATTTTTTTTGTTGGAGCAAGGACTTCAATAGCTGGTGCACTCATATTTTTCAATTTTTTTTTGATAATCTTCTATTTTTCCACATGTGAAGAACAAAGAAATTCATATTTGATGAAAAACCTATGTTTAATGAAACTTAAAAAACAAATATATAACAAAACCAAAACATATTAAAAATTATATTCATTGGATATCTTGTTCTAAGGAATACCATAATCATTTGAAATAAATTTTAAATGAATTCATTTGATCCCCCAAAAGCTAAATCACAAGTGATTTTTTATCAACATTTTGATAGGTGTAAAGGAGACCCATTTATAGGTATGGTTTAAAACTAGCGAGGTTCTATCCAAGGGGGTTTGATCTAAGGTGATTTGATCAAACCCTCTTCAATTGGAATCCTTAAAATGGAGCCTTTTAAGGCTTAAATCATTATATTTTCTAAAAATATGTGAATATGAGCCTTTGAAGGAGATAACATACCAAAATCCTATCGGTTGATGTTTCCTTGCACAAATAATATAGTTGAATATGAGGCATTGCTTATAGGGATAAAGATAGCCTTGGAATGGTGGATTACAGAACTGCAAGTCTATGGTGATTCACAACTTGTCATTAATCAAATTAATGATGATTATCAAACTAAATATGATAAGTTGCTACCTTACAAGAACATGGTGGATGCTTTTAAAAAGTATTTTGTGTCAATCAAGTTTTCACAAATCTCAAGGATTGATAATAAAGTTACAAATGCAATGGGTACAATTGCTTCTTTGTTACAATTGTTAGAAGATCAAAAATAGTATGAATTCTTGGTGGAACAATTGTTTTCTCCCGCCTATGATAATCCTGAGACCCAAGTCATATATCATTTAACTGGTTCTGATTCCCCTTTATATGGCAAGACTTATACCTATTTAAAAGATAACATCTTACCTCCAAATTTATGCCGCAATCAAAAAAGGAATTTCATACGCCAATCATCTCGTTATACCTTAATTGCCAATATCCTTTATCGACGTGGTCTTGATGGTACACTCCTTCGATGTCTTGAACATGACGAATCTGAAAAAGCCTTACAAGAGGTTCATGGTGGTATTTGTGGAACTCATTCAAGTGGTTTAACCTTAGCCAAGAAACTTGTCATAATGGGATATTATTGGCCTACCATGGAGAAAGATTCTTTTACTTTTGTCAAGAAGTGTTCTAAATGTCAGATCCATGGGAATCTTATTCATGCACCTGCACAGGAACTACAACCTTTTACTCCAACATGGCCTTTTTCTCAGTGGGGGCTAGATCTTGTTGGAAAAATTCATCCTTCATCATCAAATGGGCATAAATTTATTATCACAGCTACAGAGTATTTTACAAAATGGATTGAGGCTGTTCCTTTGATGACTGTGACCGGTAAACAAATCTCTTCATTCATTCTGAATTACATCATCTGCCGATATGGAATTCCTAATTCTATCATTACTAATAATGGGAGGCCTTTCAAGAATCAGGATGTGGATGAACTTTGTGAAAGATTTCATATCCAACACAGGTTCTCTACACCTTATTATCCACAAGGTAATGGTCAAGCAGAAGCTTCCAACAAAATAATCTTGAAGATCCTGAAGAAGACAGTAAATGATGCAGGTCGTGATTGGCATGTCCAATTAAATCTAGCTTTGTGGGCATACAGAACCAGCATTCGCACACCAACAGGAGCTACACCATATGCCTTGGTTTATGGAGCAGAAGTGATCTTACCACTAGAGGTTGAAATACCTTTGCTAAGGATCTCACTCAAGGGATTGATAAATGATGAAGACTACAGAATATCTCATCTCCAAGAGTTAGAACTATTAGATGAACGACGTCAACATGCAGCTGACCATTTGAAGGGTTATCAACAGATTATGTCCCATAGCTACAATCACAAAGTTAAACCACAGACATTTCAAGTAGGTGACTTAGTCTTGAGAGAAAATCCATGTAATCAGCAAGATAGAGAAAAGGGAAATTTGAACCAAACTGGCTTGGTCCATTTGTCATCATTGCAGCATATGGTTCTAGTGCATATCAATTATCCACGTTAGAAGGGGACCTGTTTGAAGAGCCGATCAATAGCATTCATTTGAAGAAATTCTATGTCTAAATCATAAAAAGTCCTGAAAAAATCCAAAAAAATCATAAAAAGTCCTGAAAAAATCCAAAAAAAATCATAAAAAGTCCTAAAAAAAAAATCATAAACATTAGAAAAATCCTGAAAAAGTGCAATAAAAACAAGTGGTGAAAACCTGGCAAACAGGCGCTACTTGTAATCAAAATGGGCTCCTCCATCTATTAGTTTATGTCTTGCATTCACTTTCGGCATCATCCGTTCATATCTATCATCTATACATATCTTTCATATCCATATCATATGACGGGAATACTTATGTTTCATCATGGCTTGATGAAATTTGTACATATCCATACTCTTTAAGTTAAGTTTACACTGGGGGAAAAACACGGAAACATAGACTAAACAAGAGAGGGACAACAAGCTTTTTGAACATCACAAATAGACACAAAACAATTTGTCAAAACACAACAAACATTGTCGTATCAAATCAATCACCAGATGCTTATCCAATGCCAATTGAAATCAAAACAACATGATCCAAAACAAAAAAATCAATGTTGATAACCAAGATTGGATGATCTTAATTTGAATAATGTTTGACATATTTTAGGCAAGATTTGAATGGTTGTTTGATTTTTCTATCATATCTCTGGAGCAATTCAATGATGTACTGAACTAGAAAAGCAAGGAAGGAGTATGATTTTTCTTTGGCTGTTGTTTGCGAGGAAATCATTAGTACTATGCAAATTGGTCACGAGACATGCTCTACTACGTATCATTGATGAAATTTCAGAATTTGCATGGGAAATTGGTTAACTCTTGTCTGTTTATGCAAGCAATACTCAGGTCATCTTGGTTCAATTATACCTAGATGCTTGTATTAACTTGCTATATCAAAAATCATGAAAGCAATACTCAGGTCATCACTGGTGCTAACATACCCTTTGATGCTTGTATTAACTTTCAACATTTCAATACTCTATGATGATACAAAAAGCACAAATAAGCTCTTCAAATAGCAATATTGCATGAATATCCTGCATGGTTAGTATAGATTGCATTCATCTTAGAATCTGCGTTTTTGCATTTATAAGATTTTCAACATCATTTCATACATTTTTCATACATAAATTGCATCAGAAAATCATAAAATCAAAAGCATACATCATAATCAAAACATTTATAAGCATTCATAAATTTTATCATCCATCGTATTCATATAATCATTCATCAATAGATTTCATTCATTTTATAAATCATGCATACATATACATCATAAGCATAAAATTGAGAAACCATCATATCATAACACATCATCCATATAGAAAATAGACGCATTTATCTCATCATAAATCATCGCTGCATTTCATATATCTCAAAAATGAATGTCAAAATGTACAAGGATGTCAACTACACATGACATAACATCATCAAAAATGAGATCATCTCAGGGTGTATACAAATGTCTCAACAGAGTATCATAAAAACATCATCTACAATGCACTAGGTAGTGCTATCCTCTGATGGTGCTGGTCTGGGACCTGTACCACCTACACTTGATGGACCTGCTCCACCTGTCCCTGATGGCCCTCCTGGAGGTAATGGCTATGTCACACCCCTGCTGGTAGTACGAGAGCGACTATGAGTAGACCGTGACTAAGTATAACTCTCCCTCCACTCAGGTGGAACAACATCATGATATCTAGTCCTATAAAACTCGGCCTCCTGGTGGCTCTGGTCACCTCTCTCATCATGTCACCAGGTAGGGTGCTAGTTGCTACTCTGTGTAGACTATCCGCCAAAGCAATGGCCTGCTCACCCCATTGTTTGGCTGTATCCCTCTCAGCAGTAACTAAAGTCAACTGTCCCTGCAACTATGTAATAAGGGTCTGTTCCTGTGCTAGCTTACTCTGTAAGCTCTGCACTGTACTCTGTAGAGATGATATCTAAACTAACACCACTGGATCTACTGAAGGTGATGGATCTATATGTCTCATCCGCAGTCCACCTCTACCACCTCTCCTACCACCTCTCCTGCCACCTAAATCACCACCCCTACCATCACCACCCCTACCTCCACCCTCCTCATCATCATCATCTCCCTCTGAATCGTCACCCTCTGAGGCTGCCTCACTCTGTCATCTCTAACCGCCTCTATGTGGTCTCTGTGTAGCAGCTGGTGCAATAGGCTCATCAGGATCAAACATACGTGGTGCAGGATGCTCTAACACATACTGGCTATACTTTGACGTCGTCCCTGCGTCGAGGACATCAACTCGGTAATCCCACATCACCACTCCTAAACTGGTGAACTCTACAACCACTGCCTCATAGGAAATCCATGGACCCCATACTGCAAGCTTTGGCTGTTGTCATGCATAAATGGCAAAACCCATAGGCATACCCTGAATATGACCAAACTACCGACATACTCGTCCAGAAAGAAATCTCTCAATAATCCATGAAGTACGCCCAATAAGGTATCTGGATGTACAGACATAGGGCATCTCCCTCGCATCCTCTGGCCATGCCTCACAATCTAAATATGGTCACCAACATACTGTATCAAGACCATCTAAGAGATGTTGCCAATGATCTAGTTTTCCCAGTCTTGGCTGAGCAATAATATCACTATATCTCCATCTGTACAATCAACCAACTGGTCATTGTCCTCGAGTCAATGGTCTCATGACAGCAAAGTGCTCCCATGCCCATATCTGTAATAAAGAACACCCGACAGCAAAACTCTAGCCTCTACCATATACAATATGATGTAACTCATCATACAAGTGAGCAAGCATGCATGTCCCCCACGCATACCGTGTCCCCTGCATCACCATACTCTCCAACACACGACCCCACCCGACTGCGAATCCCTTCGACCTATGGTCGGGGCACAACACACCTCCAATGAAACCTGCAAGTACAGACGGTAAAGGTGGATATGTATCTGTCATCTCGCCCCATGGGATGAAGTATCCAGCAATATGATCATCTCTGAAAATCCTCCTCAAAGCATCCATGCCTCCAGCCTCTTGGCTATCAAAGACCACTATCTCTCCCATCATTGGGATCCTCAAGATGTGATATACGTCCTCAGGGGTCACTATAATCTCTCCGGTCGGTAAATGAAAGGTGTTGGTATCACTATGCCACCGCTCTGCAAGTGCTGTCAATAAAGCTCTGTTGAGACACACCTCAGGCATGTCAAGCAACGTAGTCAATCCACATGCCTCGATCAAATCTCGATCTGACTGTAACAGATGTGGAATCAACATCCATGTACTCGAGAATGTCTCTCGTGACTACAAAACACCCAATCTCTCCTATTGACACATCAACATGACCAAGCAAAATCAATATCAAATCATCACGATTTATCAATCAAATCTAAATCAATCAAACTATTTTTTTTTCATCATCATGGAAAGAAAATAATCACAATCATGTTTGTTTTTAACAACCTTAGAAGCAAACAAATCAATCAAACTATTTGTTTTTCATCATCATGGAAAGCAGATAATCAAAATCACGTTTGTTTTTAACAACTTTAGAAGCAAACTTATCAGTCCTATTTGTTTTTAACAACTTTAAAAGCAAATTTATCAGCTATTATTTGTTTTCCAACAACTTTGGGAACAAATTTATTTATCACAACATCCAATCATGGGCGCTATGAAAATGGTCATGGGTCATGGGCGCTACAAGATCAAAGGCGCTACGAACTAATCAAGGGCGTTATAGAATTCATTAAGGGCGCTACAAAATCAAATGCGCTATGAAAAGGATTAAGAGCGCTACAGAATTTATCATATGTGCTACAGGATTATATGCACTACAGAAATTATTAATGGGCTATGAAAACTATTAAGGGCGCTAAAACACAATATTTCACAATCAAAACATTGATGAATGTGCAACAAATGAAAATTTTTCAAAAAGCAGGAGTTTCAAGGGGTACATACCGGGGGTCCATAGTGTGTCGGCCGCTGATGTTGTCGGATGTGCTCGAAACGGTGCTGGTGAATCGGAAGTGCCATAATTATCTCTCCAGAGCTCAAAATTTACAAATTTTACTAGGTTAAAATAGAAAATGACATGGAAAATGACATTTTTTACCTATTTAATGGCAAAATTGGGGCATTTTATCACATTTTAACATAGCAGGGGCAATTTTAGTCATCAAATTTTCATCTCACATCTTTTTAAGTCATTTTCTTCACATCATAATTTTCAAACGATGAATCGACATCTTCAAAATCATAAAAATCGAAAGTTCCAAAAAAAATCAAAAAATTCAAAAAAATTAAAAAATTCAAAAAAAATCACAAAAATCAAAATCTTATCGATTCATCGTTCGAGGGGGCATATAACTATCAACATTTGACAATCAACATCTGGGGCAAATTTCAAAATTCTTTGAAGCAATGCGTAAAACACATCACTTCAAAGAGGGGCAAAATGTATACACCTAAAAATGGTCACATCACATAGTCTAGTAATTAATTAAATATTTTTAATATTTAATTAAATCTCTGAATTCCATCTACGTATAAATAAATTTAAATAATTTATTTATATTGTTCATTATTTCATCTCGATTAAATAAATAAGTTTATTTAATCATCTTTTCGTATTCATTTCTTAATTAATTAAATAAACATTATGATTTATTTATATTAATTATCAATAATCTTAGCTTGAATATTTTATTCAAATAAAGATTAAATATTTCTCTCTTTTAATTAAATTCCTCTAATATCCATTTACAATTAAATATTCCAAAATATTTAATTAATTCTTCTAAAGTCTATTTGCAAATTAAATATTCTAAATATTTAATTGAGTCTTCTATAGTTCTAAAATTAAATATTTCAAAAATATTTAATTTCTTCAAACTCACATGAAATTAAATAAATTTATTTATTTATTTATTTAATTTGCATTATCTTCAACAACCGTGAAACAAACTGCCAAAACAAAAAATTAAATTCCTCTGTTCCTATGCAAGCTTGTTCCCGTGGGTTGAAGACAGGCTTCCATTTTTCTCTCCAACCCCCCAACTTCTTCCATCTTCTTCTCAACCTCTCCATCTCTCACCATTCAAACTTACCAGACAACCTCACAGCCGTTGATTCTTGCCAGCCAGGATTGTGCCTGCAAAAAGCTATAAAGGACTGTCGGATCTTTGAAATCAGATAGAAGCTTTCAATAGAATAATTATAGTCAAATTTCAATAGCATAAGCCTTTTAGCATTCACAGCATTCTTGTTTCATTGCATAGCATAGCATATCATGGCATATCCATTTCATTTCATAGCATCTTTAATTTACAGCCCCTGTGCATATCCGCATCAATATCCTCACCTTCACCAGCATATAGGATAGAGAAATCTTGCATACTCATTCTACAGATTGCCATTTGGAGAAGCCAAGCTTACACAATCTAATAGCAACAGCTTCAAACAAGTCTCTGGAGATAGAGGAAGATGGAATGCCTCCGAGGAAGCTTCATTTCTTTATTTGAAATCAAATTAATTAGCATTTCTTCAGTTTAAAGTTCTATTATTTGTGTTTATTGTTTTCATTTTGATAACATATATTCTAATACAATACCCTTTTCATAACCACCCTTTTTCTAATGCTACTTATCTAAATTCATGTATGATCATGGTTTAACTATCAATCATTCATCTAAAATTGATACAAGAAATGGTTATACCTAAGAATTTTCTATATCAAAATACTAACAAGGAAAGATAGATACAACAATAATGCTCGTTTTCCTAGAAAACATTTTCTACCATTACTTATTTCTATTTCTTGATGTGGTTTCTATCCTTTATCAACTTTAGTAATTTCATTAATTTTTCAACTCCTCAAGGTATACCTCAAAGGAGAACATTATTTTGAACCCATTGGCAACATTTCATGAAATATTGTTATAAACTAAATCATACACAACACCTACAACAATAGAAACTAAATTTATTTTGTATCATATAACCTATCATAGAGCATATGAATAACATGAAAATCATGTACATTTTCACAACAAGCCAAGTGTAGTGTATTTGACTAGATGATTTTTTTCATATAAACACAATCATGGCTTCTTCATTCACAACAAATAGGTTTTGTTTCTACTCTAATTTATCTGATATTTTTTTTCAATATGATAAGGTTCTCAATTCACTTGAGAACATGAAATGTTTATAATTTTTTTTTTTTTTTTTTAATTTTCCCTTCGTATTATAATTATATCTTTTACAATATCTAAATGTAAAAATATAGTCATGAAATTTTAACCCTAAGATGTCTTACCAAGAATTCGTACTCAACTATCAACATAATATGATGGTTAAACAACTAGGTATTTTAAAATAAAGGATAACAAAATAAAAATGTAATGTTTGATTCTTTTCTACATATCCTACATTTAATATGCATATGCAAATATCAAAGCATCGCAACCTACATGTTTACCATCCATCACAAGCTCAACAAAATACATAACAAGGGTAAAATATCTAAGATTTTAAATGTAAATACTTGTGCTATTTGTTCCATTCATGGTTTAATCTTAAGCTTAAACACATGATTTCAACATGTGTAAAATGGATTTCATATTATTAGCAATAAAACTAATACCATATAATTTATTTAAGCACACAACGTAACACAGCGCTATTGGGTTATCCCAAGATGATGTGTAAGACCTCACAATGCACACATAATGAAAAGAGGGTGGCATTACCTATCCACCATCATCATATCATTACATACAAATAATAATATTTAAAAAAAATATAAGGTGGAAAATGAGAAAAGAGTCATCCTTCTTTGAGGTAGTAGCATTGATAATTAAACTATAATAAAATGTGAGGCATCATAATCACAACATGCACAAGGAGGTAGATTGTTATCCCAAATCTCACATCAAGGTGAAAAAACATCCATTATATTTCAATACTATCACACATTTGAAGCAAGTAACCGAAGAACCCTTTAACATCTAACACTCAAAGAAAGCATGCCCTTTAATGGTAAAAAATTTCTCACATATTACCTAGGTAAATTAATCTACAATATGACTATGGATAGGATAATTAGGAAGCTACTTTACTTTCATTTTTTGTAAGTAATATTTTCTTTCTTCCATTAAAATGAATTCATTCAATGAGAACTCCCCCATAGTTCATATCTTATATAAGTGCCTACCACATACACATGCTAAAACATATCCTTACAATGGAAAATTATAAGTCACTACATGTTTAATATTATAATTACACTTGGTTCTTATGAACCTTATCCTTGTGGTCTACAAAAACCCCTATCTCAATGTCATGTATACATCATAGAATAACAAGGTATATAATATCTTGCTAATGTTTTAAACAGATCTTCTCATGTTACTAGGACTCTATAATATTGCCACAAGGTCACTTATATTAGGCAACAACACTCCCATACAGACTAATTTTTCACTAACACATAGTATACTTCTCATGCACCCATGCGCCAAGAGGTACATCCTACATATATAATTAAATAAAAAAAATAAGGGTGGGGGTTTAGTCATTCCCACATCAAGTGTCTTGACATCATAAAAAAAAAGAGTAGTTTCATGCTTCACACACACACACACATTCTTACATACATAATAACACAAGGCCCATCACATACACATGCACATACACAAAGCTCTTGGTGTTGCAACATAGCTCTGATACCAAACAAAACACCCACAATTATGAATTAACAACACAATATTTTTTTCTTTTTTGAACTATTATTCATTGTGTACTCTACCACAAGTTAGTGTTGTAGACATTGAAAAATGTCCTAATCGATGTCATACACTTAAGTCAGATTTATTAACTTTTGAGAAGATTCCTCATATGAACAATAGAGCAGCAGATGCCATTGCACCAATCAGATCACTACTAGACATGCTGGACAACATCCTTCAATGTGAATTCTTGGTAGAATGGCTTCTTGTACCAACTTTCAAAATCCCTAAATCTGAATTTGCATGTGTCATTGTTGGTCCTAGATCCCCTTGGTACAATGACATCTTTACTTACCTTAACAGAGGAACCATTCCATCAAACATCACCCCTAACCTTAAAAATACCTTTGTCAAAAAGGCATCCCAATTTGTGATCCTGGGTGATACCCTTTACCCCTGAAGCATTGAAGGGAAATTACTACAATGTCTTAACCAAGAGGAAGCCTTAACTACCTTAACAAAAGTACACAATGGCATATGTGGGTCCCATTCTAGTGGTATGACTTTAGCTAAGAAATTGTTGAGGACGGGGTACTATTGGGTAACCATGGAAAAATAAGCTCATCAGTATGTGCAAAAATGCATCGAGTGCCAACAACATGGGGATCTAATTCATGCTTCATCTCAAGAATTGCAACCAATGATTACACCGTGGCCTTTTTCATAGTGGGGACTTGACCTCATAGGAAAAATCACTCCAACCTCATCTAATGGCCTTAAGTTTATCATAACTGCCACTGAGTACTTTACTAAGTGGGTTGAATCCATTCCTATGACTTACATAATGGGGAAGCAAATAGCTAAGTTTATCTTGAATTACCTAATTTTCTATTATGGTGTACCACAAACCCTCATCTCAGACAATTGAACCCCATTCAAGAATCAAGATGTGAAAGAGTTGTGCCAAACATTCAATATCCAACATCGATTCTCTACCCCGTACTATTCCCAAGGTAATGGACAAGCAAAAGCAATGAACAAAACTATCCTGAAAATCCTTAAGAAAATAGTTAATGAAGTTGGTCATGATTGACATCTATAGCTAAATCATGTTCTTTGGGCTTATCAAACCAATATCCACACACCTACAAGAGAAACCCCTTTCTCCCTAGTCTATGGATCAAAAGCCATCTTTCCTATTGAGGTTGAGCTCCCATCATTAGGAGTGTCACTGAAGAATTTGATAACTGGGGAAGAGTATAGAGTGTCTCAACTGAATGGGCTAGAATTCCTGGATGAATGTTGTCTTGACGCCCTTAATCACTTGCAAGTGTATCAAAACCAACTAAAACAGAGCTATAACAAGAGAATTAAATGTTGGTCATTCCAAGTAGGTGATCTTGTCTTAAAGCAAAATCAAAAGAACCTTCTAGATCCCAAAAAAAAGAAAAGTTTGATCCTAATTGGTTGGGTCCCTTTGTCATCATAACAAGCTATAGATCAGGAGCATACCAACTATCAACCCCTAAAGGTGAACCCTTGCAAGAGCCAATCAACATCTTGCATCTCAAAAAAAATTATGCCTAAACATGAAGGCTATAAATCAAAAATAACAAAAAAATAAAAAAATAATCCAAATCCAAAAAAATGAGAGAAAGGATTGAAAAAAGTAAAGAAAAATATTGTCCTCTAGTGAAAACCACTTCGATGGAACTTTGGGAAAGTACCTTGGTGAAAACCTAGCAAATAGGTGCCTTGCATAAATAAAGCATCTCCATCTATTCTTTGGCTCTTTTGGCCTATCATTCTTTGCATCGCCATTCATCCTGCATCCATGTCCTTATCATGGATTGTCACTATAAGGTATCATGAACTCTTTAGCACTACTTGGCATATTCCCAAGGTCAGTATGTTCCACCTTTATCAAAGTAGGCTAACATATCACATTGGGGAGGATTTCGTTATGTCATAATCGGGTTCTTGTATATCTTGAGGTCATGGGACATCTTATCAAAAAATACCAAAAACATTCATAAAATCTTATCCAAAAAATCCAAAAACATTTACAAAATCCTATACAGTGAAAATCCAAAAACATTTAGAAAATTGTAAAGGAAAAATCCAAAACATCCATAAAACATCAAAAACCCTAAAAAGGTCAAACATCAAAAAATCCAAAAAAATTGTTTTTTTGTCGAACTATGTTATCTCTGAGCTTGAACATAGTCAAGTACATCATTGATGTGCCCCCCGAGACACCCTAGGTCAGTCCTTAGTGATTTGTTGTTATTATTTGTTCACTCTCATCTATTCATATCTTTTTCTTGTAAATGGTTCAAGTTTATCGAACTACATTGTCTATGAGCTTGAATGTAGGCAAGGCCATCATTGATGTGCCCCAGAGACACCCTAGGTCAGTCCTTAGTAGTCCATTGTAATTAGTTGTTGTCTCTCATTTGTTCATATCTTTGTCCTATAAATGATTTGATTCTATCAAAATACATTGTCTTTGAGCTTGAACGTAGGCAAGGCCATCATTGATGTACTCGTGGGACACCCTAAGTTAGTCCTTAGCAGTCTAATGTAATTAGTTATCATCTCTTGTTTGTTCATATCTTTGTCATGTAAATGGTTCGAGTCTATCGAACTATGTTGTTTCTAATCTTGAACGTATGCAAGGCTATCATTGATGTGTCCCCAAGACACCCTAGGTCAGTCCTTAGCGGTTTGTTGTAATTAGTTTTTCTCTCTCGTCTGTTGATATCTTTTTCCTATAAATGGGTCAAGTTAGTTGAACTACGTGGTCTCTGCATGTATAACGTAGGAAAGGCTAATCTTTAATTATCCCCCAAGGCCCCTAAGATAGGTCTTTAGGTTAGGTTCTTGGTCGAAACTCGAAAACCTTAAAAAAATCCAAAAACATCCAAATAGATCTTGGAAACCCCCAAAAAATATAAATATCTCGAAAACACAAAAAAAAATTGAAACTTGAAAATCCAAAAACAATAGAAAATTTTTAAAAAGACCAAAAATAGCCTCAAAACATTTTTAAAATACCATAAACAGCCTTATAAAATTCAGAAAACAAAAACATCCATATAAACATTTTCAAAAGCCCAAAAATAGCCTCAAAACATTTTCAAAATACCAAAAACAGCCTCAAAATATTACAGAAAATCCAAAAACCCATCCATCCCATCTCGCTTTCACCTGTAATAAACGATCATCACCTTCACCCTTTGGAAAAACAAGTAGAAAGCAAAAATAGCAAGTTGTAAAGTGCGAACTTAAAAGTTAAAATCTGAAGTCTAAATCATAGGTAAATGTGTCAGTGAAGTTTATGGCAATGACTCATCATAGAATCATTATCCCAACATCAAACAACCCTCTAATCAACATTCCCTAGCATGCATCCTTCCTACGATGGACATCAACATCAGATATCACCTTAAGCTAAACTTAAACAAGGCAGGAGTTATAGATAACACTAACTATTTGTCTTTGATCTTTTCTTATGATTTATCTTAATGACCCATTTTGAGGACCTCTTGATGATGTCTAAACAAAACAATTTAGGGAGAAAATAATGGGGCATCGATCATTATCTTTCATTTTTTGTTCTTGTGGATACTCTTGTAAAATAATCTTGGGGCATACTTGCTTAGTTGTGTGTAGGAAGGTTGTTTGGAGTATGTTGTTGAATATTGTGTATGTTTTAGTCCAATATGTTCTAAATTTCTAACTTGCATTCCAATGACATTTTTGTATGTCAAGGCGTGAACAAAAACTATCCTATCTGTTTGTCGAGTCAAAGTACATAACACTAGATACAATGTCATCCTAGTTATCAATACCTTGATGCATCGTATCTATGTGTTATATCAAACAATAAGGAACGATGAAAAATCTGAATCCTGAAGTGTGAGCACCCATCCTGCATTTCATCTTGCATTCTTTTGCATTGTCTCATCACCATCTCTAATAATGTCTCGATGGATCATGGACTTGTTAGATCTTTTGAAGAAATCGTCATCAACAATGATTATTCATTCTTTATTCTTATATCTTCTCTCTGTGCTAACCTGGTATCATGACAATAAAAAAAAACACCATCAATGCATCATCTCGCATCCACAAACCATTAGCATACATGCATCTCATAATCATATCATAATCATAAAATATCCATCAACATAATCATCCATATCATAATCAATTGCATATCACAACATAATCATTTTACATAATCATTTCAGTTTTGATGAATAATATAGATTTTTTATTCTAAGCATCTTAAATCGTTGCATATCATAAACATTTGCATCCATACATCCATATGCATCATCATCATAAAATGCATAGAAAATATACAAAAAGAAATTCATCCACATCATTTGCATCCATAACATTTTCAGATCGTGAAAGATAATGAAAAATAACATAACATTGCATCTATCCATATCATGATCACCATATATCACATAGGCATAAAGTAAATGCATCCATATCATATCATCCATGGGTATGTGTAGGATCATCATGGAAAAAATAGGCCCTTAAGTGGTGAAAATTTTAGAAAAATTAGAGTTAGGCAACTTGATGTAAAATTTGAATACTCAAGTTATCTATATTATTTCAAAAATATACATAAGAATAGAATCTGAGAAAATTGAATGTAGTTTCTAAACTACTAGGTTTATTTGAAAAAAAAAAAAATCTATTTGGTGAAAATTTGAAATTTCAATGCAGTAGTACTTAAATTTCGGAAAAAATAAGAGTACGTGTGTGTCTAACCACCCTAACCACAATAAAATGATAATATTTTTTATAAGATTTTAAATATAAGTAGAGGACTCATGTCCTGATGTGATGTATTTTTTTGGTAATTTTTTCCAAGTAAATAATTAATTATGAATTTTTATTACAACTTTTAAAAATATAAAACTTGTATGTATGACCACCTTAACTTGGTCAAAACTTCATGAAATTCATTTTTTTAATCTTATAGTATGCAAAGCATAGAATGTGATGCATGTTTCATATTTAAAAAATGTGATACCATTTGAAAGCTATAATTTTTTTCAATCAATCTATCAATCAAGACTTTAGCCATAATTCAAATAGAAAATGAATAATAATTATTTATTAAATTCAAAGTAAAGCATAATTTATATTGGTGGAAAGTGAGAATCTCCTTTAAAACCCTTTTCATTTCATCAATTTTGGGTTAAAAAAAAGTCGTCAGCCACATACCCTACACATACCCATCATATCGCCACTTTTTGGCCCATCATGATCCTTCACAAACCCCCATACATGAAATAAAGTCAACACATCATAGCATGAATCATCCACATTTGTATCATATATATATATCAAAAAATGTGTCATGGTACAAAATCTGGATCAGTGTATGTACATCAATGATCAGTACAATATCCATGAGGCTATCAAAAAGGAGCCCATGATGTATATCAGTATAAAGAATGGGGAAAAATCAGAAAGTGTCTGTATATCAAAAAACTAGCCCTTGTGGTTGCTACCCTCTCCATCCTACCACTCAGGTTGATCCTCTACATGGGGATGTGCATCATTGTGATACAAAAAATATAGCTAACAAAGAGCCGCTAGAACATCCATGTGATAATACTGCCTATAATATGTAGCCTATGTAATAGCCTCCATGTATAATCGTGTTGAAAAAGTCTGACCATGTGTGGCTGCTACCATCCCCTAAACCTACTGCTGCCTCGTAACCTCCTAATCCCTCTCCCCAATAATAGCCTAAACTCTCTATAAAGTTGCATCCCTCTCGACTATCACTACGACCACTTGCTCCCGAGCCTGGTCTCACTCAACAGTCACAACCAAAATCTACTTGCAGGCCTAGTCCCACTCACCTGTCAAAGCCTACACCTACTGTTGCAGCTATTGAATCTGAGTATCTTGTGGATCTAGCGGCGGTGGTGTTGTCACTGGCTACTATTGCACTATTGGAGGCTATTGACGAGGTTGTTGTCTGACTGGAGGAGCCCCTAGAACCTGTCCATCATGGCCATCCTAGCCACCCTATCCCCTACCCTTGACACCTCTACCTCACGGCCTCCCTCTGGGAGGAGCACCTACTGGATCTGTAAGTCACCTCGGAGGGACGAACCATGCATCATAAGCTAGAGTGATATATGTTATGGGATAACCCTAATCATACACCCAAGGATGGACAACCAATTGGCATAAAATCTCAATGGCCTCTGGTGCCAGAATCGTCAGTCCCCATGTCGGGACCTCTCTAGCTAATCTCACAAAAAAATCACTATAGGCATCATTGAGCCTATCCTGTACATCACCAAACTGTCTGGCCACTCTGTCAGGAAGGTACCGCTTGATCATGGCATGCTCTCAACCCTACATATATTGGGTATGTCGAGCGAAGAAAATTTGTTGTACATCATCGAACAAGGCCAATATCTGAAGCCATGGCCACAACCGGAACACGACCATATCATCTATCACCTGTCTCCAGTATGGGAGCCCAATATGTTCTATGTGCCTAAGTGTGATGGCACCTCAGTATCTCCATACGACATGATCATCTAGCTCCACGTCCGCCATCTGTACAATCAGATGAAGCATTGTAATGTGCTCCCATGCCTAGATATGAAGGAGAGTGACACCTGCACTGAGGGATCTCCCATCATAGTAAATGAAATCATGCAAATCATGGTACAAGGAGGCCAACATCATGGCCCCAATGCAAAAAGAGTCCTCTGGTACAATATCTACTGCCATGCCAAACCCCATCCTAGACTAAAGAATCAACCACATCTTTCTAGAGCCACCAAACTTGTAATGATGGCCACAACAATCAATTTGAAGGTCAACACCTAACCTCTATATGTCTCTAGGCCAATCTATGAGGTGACCAATACAATCTAGTCCATCTCCATCACCTCTAAGCAGGCATCAAATCTGGCATCAGGATCATAGATCACGTGACCACCATGGATGGGCAACCACAATATCCACCACACGTCCTCCAAGGTAACTTTCTCCTCCCTCGTTGGAAGGTGGAAGGACGAGGTCTCGTTGTGCCATCTCTTGCACAACACTGTCATCATAGCCAAATAGGTCCTAATCATGGGTGCATATGCAATGTACCATAATCCGATCTCTCCCAAGTTTTCCTTGCACAACTCTGATAGATCACCCAATCTCTCAAGTACTATGGGCCTGTGCTCCCTCAACATTAGGGGTGAGAAGACCTCTTGTACCCACGAAGCGCACGACGTCAGGAAATCATCAAAAATTTGAAATTATTTAGAATTTTTGGCTCGACAATCACAAATGTGTCACTATTTACAAATGCATCACTATATTCAAAACTAAAACAACAACGCCCGATGCATTTCAAATTTCAAATTGAAAAATGCATCACTAGACAAGTTGGCATCGCGATTTAGAATTTGGCCTACCCTAGCCCTAACTTTCAAATTGGCAAGTGCATCGCCAAATACAATTGTGTTGCCATTTAAAATTTGAAACCCTAAATTCAAACCCAAAAAAGTGTCACCCTAGACATATGCATCGCTATTTATCATTTGGGCATCGCCAATTGAAGTTTGGGCATTACTATATAGCGGTGCCGCCAAATTTTAAATTCTAATGCCCAATAAATACATTAAAATTTCAAATTTCAAATTAGGTTTCGAACCACATACTGGTGGTCCTATGCCTAGAAATTGTTGGAACTCATGAACTAGATCAGAGATGTGTTAGGGAAGCTCATGGTGCACCATTTTTTCGAAGGGTCAAAGCTCAAATTACAAGAATTCCTTAAGTGAGAATGCACAAATGAATTGAAAATGACCCCTCTTAGCCTATTTAAGGTAGAAAATTAGGGGTTTTTTCCCTAATTTAACCTTTTTAATGGGATTTAATATCATTTTCACCAATTTTTTCAATTTGGACCTAATTTTGCATCATCTTTTTCTTTTTTGGCATTATTCTTGCATTTTGAAACCTTTCTAGACCCTTGGGGCAACTTTTGAACCTTTATGGAGATATCAACCCAAAATTCAAATTTTTTGCCCGATTTCTTAAGGGGGCAGGGAGTCAGTTTTATTCTTCCATTGGGGCATATAAAAAAAATTGTAAAAAAAATTGATTCGAGTAGCATTTTTCATCTGAAAAGTGTTATTTTTTTAACTGAAGTAGTAGGTACCTCGCTTCAAAGAGGGGAAAAATGTAGACACTAAAAAATGTCCTAATCGATGTCATACACTTAAATCATATTTATTAACATCATTTCCTCTTTATCCATCCTCTTTTCACTTAATTGATTTAATTAGCCTAGCTAATTAAATAATTGCATCATTTTCATCTAATTGGCCTAATTAATTAAATTAGGTTAATTCATCTCTTTTTACACTAACACTTCATCTCATTAAATTAAAGAAATCAAAATATTTAATTTAATCTCCTAAGTCATCTTATTTAATTAAATAACCCGAAGACATTTAATTAAATATCATTTCATCCCCTCACCTATTTATTAAATCATCCAATTTAATAAATATCTTTTAATTCTTCTAATTCCCTAATTGCATAAATTAAACCTTGTTTAATTAGCAATTAAAATAACTTTCCTCTAATAAAAGGGAATATTCCAATGGAATATTCTTTATCCTTTTTGTACAATTAAAACTTTGTTTTAATTTGCGAATTACCATTTTTCCTCACCCTAAAGGAATATTATTTTTCCTCCAATCAACTCACTTAGCTTCAAATACAAGTTAACCCTTTAACCTCTTTGGAAAGTTACCCTTGACTTATGTGAGTAGGTCAAAAGTGTGTTTGTTTGAGGCAAGTGTGAGCCTTTTATTAACTTTCATCATGCATTCTCATCCATTGATGAAAATCCATGATCCATGCCTCTCATCCCCTTCAGCTTGAACCATTCATTAAGCTTTTTGATCTCAACCACCCATTTCTCATTTGCTCTCCTATAAATAGATCACTATTTGGAGGCAAATGGATCCATCTTTTATTGCAAACTTATGTTGTTAAGTTTACTCACATACTTGCTTATCTTTTGCTCACTTTTTTAGCTTGTTTTAGTTCATTTTCATTGCATATTAGCTTCAAGCTTTCATTAATGGCTTCCATGCATCCATCTTAGTTTGTAAATAAATTAGGGTTTTCTTTTTTTGGCACCATTTTAGCTTAAATTAGCTTAGATTATCTTAGCAATTGCATAATTAGATCATTTATAGCATAAAATCATGGTAACTTAGCTTGCATCATGTTCATTTTTACATAATATAGGTTTTTCATACACCAAACACCATGGTTACATCGATTCTCTTGCATAGAATTGATTGAGACAAGCTCACTATCATGAGATTGAGAAAGGGTTATCAATCCACATCAACATGACACCAATTCCACAACAAGATAAATTTTGAATGGATTAGAGTAGATGTTTTGGTATCTTTCATATTTTAGTATGTTAGTTTTTTGATGAAATGTTTAGTTTTAATCTTGTTTGATCAATCTTTTTGAGATTTGAGTATTGGTGACTCTGTTATGCTTTGATTCTTCATGGATCAAACGTAATTTAGCCCATACTAGCAATCCTCACATCGACAAGTGCTAAACCCGACCAACGGGTATGTGCAGGATCATTATGGGCCAAAAAGTTGCGGTATGATGGGTATGTGTAGGGTATGTGGCTGACGACCTTTTTTACCCAAAATTGATGAAATGAAAATGTTTTTAAAGGAGGTTCTCGCTTTCCGCCAATATAAATTATGCTTTAATTTCAATTTAATAAATAATTATTATTCATTTTCTATTTGAATTACTTACTAAAGTCCTATTGATAGGCTAATTGAAAACATCTATAGCTTTCAAACCATTTTTGAATCAAACGTGTCACATTCTATGCTTCTCATGCTATAGGATTAAAAAAATGAATTTAATGAAGTTTTGACCAAGTTAAGGTGGTCGACATAAGAGTTTTATATTTTTTAAAAGTTGTAATAAAAAACTCATAATTAATTATTTACTTGGGAAAAAATTACAAAAAATAATGCATCACATAAGAAAATGAGTCCTCTACTTATATCTAAAATCTTATAAAAAATATTACCATTTTATTGTGGTTAAGGTGGTTAGACAAACACCTACTTCTTATTTTTCCTAAAATTTAAGTACTACTGCATTGAAATTTCAAAATTTTAGTAAATAGATTTTTTTAAATAAACCTAGTAGTTTAGAAACTATATTCAATTTGCTACAGATTATATTCTTACATATTTTTAAAATAATATAGATAACTTATTCAATTTTTTACGTCAAGTTGCCTAACTCTAATTTTTCTAAATTTTTCACCACTTAAGGGCCTATTTTTTCCATGATGATCCTGCACATACACCCAACAAGTTATGGAAATAAGTATGGTTGGATTCTTGTAGGGATCATTTCCTTAAGGTCTTATTATCACTAAACTAAAATTTTAATATGATTGAGATACCTTTACTAATGAGCCAATTAGTGATTGCATAGGAATCCTCTTTGTTGAAACTTGAGAGTATGGGTTTTAAAAAACATACCACTAAGTCCCCTAAACATGGGTACATTTGTGAGGTATTTTTTCTTGCACTTGGAAGGTCAATATATGAATAGGGCAAGGGAACTATACCCCATCACGAAACATATACAAGAGTGGTGGCACAGCCATATCCATTCAACCTCTATTAATTGTGTTTAGGAGATTAAATTCTCTAATATTAAAAAAAAGAATTATTTATATCCTACCTTTTTTTACTCAATAAACATGGATGAAGCTAGATCTATGTAGGTTTCAATCTTATATTAAATCCTTTATGTATCGTAGTTGCTAAAATTATATTATGCAGGTGCTAATAAAATTTATTATTAATAATGTGTTATTATACATATTATTAGTTATTTATTAGGATAAATAAATACTAATCTTGAGTAGCATCCAAGTTATAGTTTCATGTAAAAATAAATCTAATATTATATATAAATGCATGGTGATTGTTAGTTAAGTAAATTATCTTAATGCAATATAAAGTTGATGGATTTTATATTTGATATTTCCTTAACTCCTTAATCAAAGGGAAATTATAAAACTTCTTTTATGATATCTTGTAATCAAAATTTAATTGCATCAAGTACTTGTTTAGGCATGAGGTTGCAAGGTCAAACAAATATGAGTTAATTTCCAAAATAAATTTTGGATGAAAAGATAATGAAATGTTATGGTTTCAATCTATTACATTAGAGAGACATATTATTTACAATAATATTTATTCAATTTAGCAACTATAATATATAAATAATTTAATATAAGATTGAAAACTACATAGATCTAGCTTCATACATGTTTATTAAGTCAAACAAGGTAGGATATAAATAAAGTTTATTTAAAAATTATAGAATTCAATCTCCTAAACATAGTTAATAGAGGTTGAATGGATATGATTGTGCCACCACTCATGTATATGGTTTCAAGATGGGGGAAAGTTACCTTTTCCTATTCACATATTTACATTTCAAGTGCAAGAAAAAATGACCTCTCAAATATAGGTCAATTTTTAGGGGACTTAGTTCAAAATTGTGGGTGTTACAAATAGACTTTCTCCATTGTGTATTGGGATGACTATTTTTTTCATCTTTCTTCCACGAGAGCCTAGTAAAAATAGCATACCACCACCCATTCATATTATTTTAACTCATAATGAGATCTTAATTCCTTTTTTCACAATATACTCCATATTTGGAATATTGGATATGATGGAATCCTCAAAAAATTCTCTAGATTCCATTTTAAATTTTGCAAATACTTAGCTTGGATCCTCATTTTTTGCTTAGGGTTATGTTCCTTGTCAATTTTTTAGGGTTTGTGTAACCTTAACCCTTCACAATTAACCTATGAGTCCAAAAACCCTTGGTCGTTATAATTTTGTGTTGACTTGATGTTCCTAGTATCCAGTCATTCAAGTTGCCTTTTGTGCCATTGAAATCATTGTGTTCACCGGACCCTTGAGTTTAGGTTTTTTGATCACCTTAGTCCTTTTCAACGTCAACTTTTCATATGGTCGGGCTTGATTTTAATTATTGAAATCTTTAGCCTTCATTCTTATGGGTCGATTTCCTATTGGCCTAGAGATTGCCCCCCTGTTTAAGTTAACTTTTGTGACATGTGCAGGAATTAGGTTTTCATGTTGGTTGTTTGATCGTCAAGGATTGATCACCACCATTCCCCTTGCACTCATGTTGTTTTATTTCTTATTATTTTATTCACATGGGTTGTTGGGCTTCAACCACATGTCTAGTGCATTGGTGGGTCTAATATCCTTGATAAAGATAGCTAGCGCCATTTAAAGAAGATCAACAATAGTTATTAAGAAATGTGGCCACATCCTAACCATTTCCCACATGCCCGTGTTGGTTTATTTCATGTTATTTTAAAACACATAGGCTAGCAGGTGATGGCCACATGTCATGTATGGTGATGGGACCAGTGTTTCCAAAAGGGCCAATGGGCGTAGCTCTAGGAAGGATCAACGATGGACACCATGACACGTGTTCTCATCAGGACTATTCCCCATGCACTCGTTCATCTTATGCAATAAAGAAAGATGATCACACGGGCTAGCAGGAAAGGAAAAATTTGTCACTTTTGGGACCTGCCAATCTTTGGAGATGATGATTGCTTCATAAAAAATGAAGATTGTCAGTTGATGGTGGGTGACGTGGGTCAATCTTGACCACTCCCTGCCATCCCGTGAGGGGCCCACTTGTGTCCCATGTTTTTTAGTGGGAAATCGAGCAAGTGCCACATGGAATGTTTCAAGGGCTCAGATGGATTCATATGGAGAATAGGAACTGCTAAAGTATTGGTCGAGACTGTTCTAAGATAAAATGACACTAAATTAGAACTGATTCTTGGGCATGCATAAGAAATTTGGGAAATATTTTTTATGGCTGTGAAATCTGTTAGGTGGTGGTACACATGCGAAGGAGAAATTGAAGTAACGTAGGGTACGGGTTGATATTCTGAAGATAAATCATGATCGCTCCCCGCTATCTTACTATGTTGAATTACAAATAAATTAATTCCCATGAGCGAGCAGGTAAATGTGACACAAAAGGTTTGGTTAAATGCTAAGCATGTGGTTAATATGCAAACCAAGTGGATGTTTATCTCACTTGAGTTTTTTTATTATGAAGAAATATCAAATGCATGTGTTTTTAAATTTTTCATAATTAATCATCTTGATTGATTATCCGTTGTTTCACTTCAAGATCGATGGTTGAGATTCAAAATCAGGGTAATTGATTACCTATGTCCCTACACAATCTTTCTTGGAAAATTAATGTAGGCACTCTTCTGTTGTTCTATTTAATGAAGATCACCTACTTGATTATTCTCACGATTTGATTGTTTATGAGAATTAAGAATCTGAAAGTAAGTGTGAATTGAAGCTTGTTATTTCTAAGTTGGGTGGTGTCTTTGTTTTGAGAAGATTTGATAAGTTATTAAGTAAGGAAATGGGTAAGGTAAGTGTGAATGTCAGCCTAGTTTGAAGGTCCAAGAGACTCAACCCTCTTGAATCTCAGGGTGATTGTCCTTAGAATGAGCGTGATATGTCTGAAATCCCTATGACTCCAAAGAAGAAAGAAAGAGCTGTCAAGAAGTTTGTGCGGGGTGTTCTCAAGCAAGCCTATCATCTGAGAAGCTGAATTATCTCAGAGGAACTAGTCAAAGGTAAGGAGAATAAAATTGATAGGCCTGAGAGGGAAGCTGTGAGAAGAATAAGTATCATCAAGCTTATATGGGATGTCATCATTCTCGCATTGAAGTCTTGGATGATTCTTCTGACAATGGAGATGAAACTGATTTAGACTACCGCTAGTATCTCATTGCCATGACTGATTTGATTGATTCTAAGGATGAGGTGGTTATGGCTACTCCACTTTCAATAAGGACACTGAGTGGGCATACTTACTCTGCTACTGATAAGTAAAAGGAGCATCTCATTCCTTTCTAAGTTAGTGCTCGATTTTTTTGTCCTTTGTGTTACTTCGTGGTGATATGGATCTCTATTTATTTATGTCTTCGGTGTGTATGGTGACATTTCCCTGTTCAGTGTGGACTTGCTTGTTTTTTATGTTGTGATGGCAACACTTTTTGAAGACTGATGGGTCTTCTCTAACTAATGGTTTTTGGAGTTTTGTTATTTTCCTACCTCTCTCCTACAAATGATTACTTATAACTGATTGGGGAATATTTTTCACTTTTTGGTGAAATTCATTTTGAAACGAAAGTGAAATGTGAAATGTAGGTGTAATTCAACCCAATGCTTGTTGCTCCCTTGTCTTATAAAATGGATTTCAAGGCTAATTACAAGAGAGGTCAGTCAGTAGTTTTCTTTGAAGGGGTTATACACAGAGACAAATAATGGATAATAAACTTTCTAGTAATATGTTTTTAGAGATAAATTCAATCAATATGTATATGGTTTTATGATAGCAAGGACAATATATATTGTAGAATAGTATAAAGTTTCTACATATTACTCTCCCATGTATAGGTTATACAGACTATGAATAATATAATCAATGGTTATCTTATTTATCTCTGTTGGTTTCCAATGGATGTGTTATTCTATTCTTGCTTATCATTTCAATGAATGTATGTAAATGCTTGAATATAACAGTGGGTCTAAAATAAATCATGTATGAGGATGCTAGTAAAAAATGAATTATGGAAACAATAATTGAGGCTATTGTAATGCAATATTTTCAAGGCTTTGGCTATTGTCTGATATAAAATTGCTATCTAGTCATATGGGTATTTAGTTTGACTCCATCCCAATTATATGGCATTGGTTTAGCAAAGTAATTATACTCTAGTTGTGGTGACCAACTCAATAGCTAATCACAAAAATATAATCAACTTAATTGAAAATCTCTTTCTGAGTGTGCGTGAATCCTAATGAATTACATTTTCTCTTGTTTAAATTAGTCATTACCATGAAGGTTAGCCAAATCATCGGGATATTGTTTCTATTAAACATGTAAGTGTGAATTGTGAGAGTTAGTAAATAAACACACAAACTCAATGAGACGTATTACATTAAAGATTTGAATCATAAGAATAATCTAATTGCAGCAAAACAAATATCTAAAACCATTCCATTGCTCTCTATTCTTAAGGATCCTTTAGATCATTAGTGCTCTTAGATTTTGTATATGCACTATGACTGGTTTAGATGAAAACCTAAGAAATGAGATGTTGTATGATGCAAGAATCTAATTCCTAGATGAAGTATAAACTAGACGATTAATGCCATGATATTAAATGCCACTATAAATGATAATGGTGATATTGACAATGGATAATGATGCTAAATTCTATGATGCAAATGTTGTATGAAAAATAAGATGATAACTAAAATGCAACTATGGATTAAGACATGATTCTAAACTAAAATGATAAAACAATTCTAAATACTAAATGTCTAAATGCTCTATGCTCAAACTCTAAATGCTCAATATTATTCTTGCATAGTAAGTTTACTCAAAGATGGGATATAAAATGTTGTAGAATGGGCTTGTATTTATAGGATTTCCAAAGCAACTTGTGATGTGGTAGCAATCAACGGTCAAGATTTTAGCATGAGAGATGAACAGTGGAGATGGAAGAATCATGGAAGATGTTCCCTTGACCAAGGGCAACATGCCAAATGTATGAGGGAATAAAATGTGTGAGAAAGTCAAGTTTCAAAAGTTGGTTATGGAATTGGTTGAGAATAATGCAATTTAAATATTAGACATATTTAAATACATGTGACACTTGATGATGTGGAAAAAAGTGTTGTAGACATGTGACTAAATTTGAATTTGGAATTATTTAAACTTAGTGAGAAGATATTTAATTAAATAAAAGCAAACTATTGACATTTTTTTATTTAATTAAATTTAGAAGAATGTGGTTTGAGATGAAGAATTTAGAAAAGTGTGAACTATGTAAATAAATTAAGAATTTATTTATAAGTAGATGAATTAAAAGGGGCCATTAATTAAATAACTAGTATTTAATTAATTAATTGTCTTGACCAATTTTAGGTGTATACATTTTTTCCCTCTTTTAAGTAATGTGTTTACACATTGCTTCAAAGAAAATTTTGTTGTTGATGTTGACAAAAAAAAATATTTGATGCCCCAGACATTGATTTTCAGGTGATGATGGATATATGCCCCCTCAGGAGATAAATCGATGAATATGTAAATTTTTAGGATTTTTTTGAAATTTTTGAAATTTTTGATGATTTATCAGTGATTTGATGATGATTTCAAAATTTTACGATTCAAAAATGATTTATCTCCCGAAAAATGGTGTATAAGTCACCAGGTGATGAAATGATCAATTAAGCCCCTTTGGAAAATAAGATAAATCAATTCCATAAAAATCCCATTTAATTAAACTTTAAAAGCTTAAAAAGGTGATTTAAAACTTCATTTGTGCTTTTCGATTTTGAAATTGAGAGTGATTGAGTGATTTAGCAACTTTGGAGAAAGATGGTGATTCCTTATCATACACACTGATTCGAGCACATCAGACATCATAACCACTCGAAGATGTATGGACCTTCGATATGTATCCCAGAAAACTTCCTCATAAATTGTGCAATTTGTTTTTCCCACATTTTTCCATGTTTGAATTTCGGTTTTAAATATTCTAGCTCATAGACTGGACCCAATGTAGCACATGGATAAACTATTCTAGTGCATAGAAAACTTTAGAGCATAGGGTTAGTATTGTAGTGCATTTGTAGGGGGATTTAGTACATAGATAGATTTAGCACTTAGAGCCAGACATTTAGCACATTTGATAACTATTCTAGCACATCAAGTATATTAGTGCATAGGTGATGTAGTTTACCACATTAGGTCAATGATGTACCACATAGGATCATTTACAACAATGATAGAGGGTTTTAGCGCATTGGTTAAATTTGATGGCACATAGGGTATTTTAGCACGTTGAAACCCTGTTCTAGTGCATTCATGAATTTTTCTAGCGTATGCATGCTTTTAGCGCATAGAAAGACTATTTTAGCACATACATGGCAGAATGATGAATTTTTTATTAGACTCCCTGATTTTGATTATTTTTTATCGTGTCAGTCCTCGATTTGATGTTGTTTGATGATGTTGGTAGATTAGATGATGAATGATCTCATGATAGGTGAGGATCAATCATAGTTTGTTTGACTGATTGACCTCATGATAGGAAAGGTGTATTGATAGATTGATTGATAAACCTCATGATAGGTGAGGTTGAATGATAGATTGATACTCGCGAGATTTGATCAAAGTCTCACTAGAGCTAATTAGATTGACAGGCTGATTGATTTTGATTGATTGATAGGTTGATTGATGTTGATTGATTGATTGGTTGATTTTCAATTTTGTATGATGATAGGAGCCTTTGATAGTTCTAAAGATTCAGGAGTGCTTCTCAAGGACGTGGGAGTTGATTCCACACCTAGTGCTAGATGAGGTAGTTGTTATTGCATGATGTAGATTGTCCTCTCTGATAGATATATCCCAAATTAGGATTAACAGGGGTTTCTTGACAGCTTTAGTAGAGAGGTGGCATAGTGAGCATAACACCTTTCATTTGCCCACTAGCGAGATGGCAGTGACCCCGAAGGATGTTTATCAAATTCTGTGGATACTTGTTGTGGGGGAGCTGGTATTATATGATTCTACTGAGCAGGGCAGGACTGATGCACTTCACAGAGTATTTGAGGATGATCAGATATGTGGTTATGAGATTCCCTAGAGAGAGATGGTGGATGCTTATGCCACATTGTCGTCTGTTCTTACTGGATTCATTGGAGGGTTCCTTTGTCCTAATTGTAGGTCAAAGGGACTTTCAGTTGGATGGGGTAGGATTCTTGAGAGCATGCTTGCTCATTTGTACCATGATCTACATTAGGTGGTCTACCTCTAAGGGGCCAGTTTTTCAGCAGGAGTCACATTGCTTTTGATATGGGCATGGAAGCATATAGCGGTCACCTATCCAGTTGCAAATAGAAAAAAACCCACCATGAGACCATATGTTCATGCTTATGTAGGTCTAGTTGCTCATCCTAGGTTGGGAAAAATGGAGTACTAGCAGAGAGTACTTGATGATTTAGAGTCAATGACATGGCAGCCCTATCTTGATTGTGAGCAGTGGTCAAAGGATGATACCAAGATGTCATTTTTATGCCAATCTATGTACCTGATTGGCCAGACATGATTCATCATTGAGAGATTCTTACTGTTGAGGGTACTTATGCAGTATGGCGGGGTCTAGGGCATGTCCTAGGGAGTGGCCCATTATGCATGGTGATGGATGGATGCGACAGAGTGGAGACCTATTTTGTCATGTGATGTAGTAGTGCAAGAGTTCCAAGGTTTACATGCCATCATTTAGTATATTCATCGAGAGATTATTGAGGCTTTGATATCTGAGGAGTATGCACAGTACCTTTTCTTGCATCCATTCCCATAGATCTCCAACCCAGATGAGCCAGTTCCATTATTAGATGATGAGGAGAGGGCAGTAGTACATGGGTATAGGTAGAGGAGAGAGGGAGGAGATGAGGAGGAGGAGGAGGTAGAGAGCAGTGATGACAAGGATGGAGATGGAGATGGAGATGGAGGAGGTAGAGATGATGATGGAGGTGATGGTGATGGAGGCAATGGTGGTGGAAGAGATGAGGGTGATCGAGGTCCAGCTCTTGATGTTTGAGACTTTAGAGTGCCTTGGAAGAGGTGATCATTGGTGGCTACTTCCCACCAACATGTAGAGATCTGATTTCCCTCTCAATAACAACAGACTTAGATTGTTTCATTATAGGTATAGGTTCAGACATTGTAGGGTCAACTTGCATAGATGCAGGCTTTGCTAGCACAGACGCAGGGGAAGATACAGACACAGGCACAAGCCCAAGCTCAGATGCAGGCACAAATGTAGGCACAGATTTCCACACTCACTACCGAGAGGGAAAACTTGAGACAGTGGGTTGATTAGGAAGAGGGCATAGTGGAGAGATTATAGATAACTTTTGAGGGCACAGGTACATCAAACCACTTCAGAGAGGTATGACACTCTGTAAGGGAGGCAAAGTTTTATAGGCTAAATTATCATGAGGTCATTCCACCAGAGCATTGAGAGAGCTATGTGTAGTCTCGGTCAGGTAGGTTCTAGTCTCAGACCATGAGTAGAGGTGTTACACAACCACTTACGAGAGATCTGAGAGATCTTGGTGTAGATCCATCTAGTGGGAGAGGTACTAGTCTAGTGATGCTGGCACCATTTAGTGGGAGCACGACATAGCTCTGATGTGATGACAAATTTGTTATATTTTGGGATATGATGTATACTTCTTGATTCAGTTGAGACACTATGATATACTGCCATTTTTTATATTTGATGTATCTCTTTATACTTTTGGATATACTTGTACACTTTGACATTATGATTTTGAGGTTATATGATATGTGGCAATGATTATCGATCTGTGTTTATATGATTTATGATGGATTCCTATGATGGATGCATTTTATTTATGCTTTATGATGCTTATGTGGTGTTATATATGATGATGGTATGATATGCTATGGATGCAAATGATAAAACATGCATTATGATTTTATGATGATTTATGAATGATGCTTATATGATACATGTGATGGATCTTATTATGCTAATGAAATGTGATGCATTTTATGTTTTTGGTACTTTTCTAATGAAACTATAGATGATGTAATGAATGGATGAATGTATGATAATGTTAATGCACAAGTAAATGGATGGATGGAGTGATCATATGATGGTGCATATTTCTATGTGTTTATGATGTTTATATGATGCTTATGTAATGATTATGTGATGTATGCAATGATGATATGATAATGCATGATTGATGATTCTATATGCCTAATGGATGATTTTTTTTTATGCTATGGGAGATAGATTTGATTATGAAAATGATGTGTAATGTTTATGTACGTTCGTTTGATGATTATGTTGATCCAGTTAGTCCTTTTCTAGTCTTAGATTTGAGTAATAACAAATTCATAGGTTGTATTCCATTCACCCTAGCAAATCTATCTTCACTACTAGTTTTAGATGTTTATAAAAATGGCACTATATCTTTACAGGGAAACATGCTTACCAGTCATGTTCGTCAGTAAATTTTTCTTCTCAAAAATCTTTCTCTACTAGATGTGTCTTTCAATCTTCTTAATGGACCATTTTCTTAATCCATTAATAATAGATGAAATGATTTTGATTATGCAAGTAAGATGCAATGCACTTCTTTTTTATTTTATGATGTGGATATTATGATGTAATGCATGGATGGATGAATGATGTGATAATGTATATATGATATCATAATGCTTTCTAATTGTAGACACGTAAAATGTATTGATTGACATTGGACATCTAATCTTGACCACTAACATTTTTTCATCCTGAATCATCCTTCAGTATAACCATTTAATCAAATACTTTTATCTGATTAAATTCATCAATATTCCTCTCTTAATTAAATAAATCAGTTATCTAATTAAGTCATCCTTTCTCGATAATTAAATTAACCATTCTAATCTAATTAAATCTCTAAAGTCTATCTATTAAAGTAAATAAATAAAAACCGTATTTAGTTTAATCTAACATCATCTCTTTTAATTAAATAAATCGTAAGCCATTATTTAATTAATCCTTTTATCACATTCTTCTCATATTTGATTTAAATAAATCCACAAATTTAAGTCAAATAGGTCACATCATTTAATCCCTTCATTAAATTAAATAACCTTGATTAATTTAATCTCTTCTCATGTCCCATCCTCCATCTTTTACCACTTGCACATGAAAATAGATTTAATTCATTTATTAAATCTCTATTTTCATCAACAAGGCATCTTTTAAGGAATATTCTCTCAATTTGAATTCAAAATCCAAGTGGACTTTGTCCTTCCAACAAGGAATTTACTCCTCTTACAAAGTCCTTTTTCCTTGAGCCAAGTGGCATTCAATGCACCTTCTTTCCATCTTGCATGTCATTTCAACAAATTCAAAATTCAAATATATGCATTTATTGACACATTCTTCAAAACTTGCACATCCTCCATCCACTCATAGGTTGACAAGTGGCACTTTTCCATTGGCTAATTCTTAGCCCCACATTGCTCTATTTAGGACATTCATCCATCTTCTCATTCTATAAATAAGAGGCTAATCTCCTCATTTCATCATCCACAATTTGGGTAAACTTACTATGCTCAAATATTTAGTAATCTTCATCCATATTTTCGAATTTGTAGATAGGTTATGCAGATTTTTGTCTTGAAGCACTCATCATTCTTCATCAAAGTGGATCATTCATCAACATTCATCAAGATTGCATCATAGGAGCTAGGAAAGGGCCAATTTCCACATCAAGTTGGCACCAATTCCCCCATGGGATCAAGAGTTTACATTGTCTTCAATAGGATTTAGCTTGCTTTATTGTTCTTTCATTTCATTCTTGCTTCATTTCCTATTTTAAACTTTGCTAATGGATTTCATGGGAAATCCTTGTTCTTACTTGCATTTGATCTCCTAATATGTTTTTTCATTGTGTTTTGTAGGTATTTGGATTGGGGTTTGACACTAATATATGCAAATGATGATGCAACTGATGTGCAACTATATGAGAATGATATGTTTTTTGTAAAGTCAAATGTACTCAATCCATTAATGTTAGAGATAACATTACTGTGAAATTTGCTTCAATCTTGGAAAACCTATAAATACAAATGCAATGTTGATATGAATGCAATCTACCTTAATCATGTAGATCCAATATGCAAATTTTTTCATTGTAACAACAATTTTTTTGTGCTATTTATCATCATTGAGCTTTTAAAATGTTGAAAGTGAGTAGAAACATTGATAATATAATTAGACCATGATGACCTGAGTACTACTTCCATGATATTTGATATTGCAAGTTAACACAAGCATCTTGGTATATTTGAACTGAGATGACTTGAGCATTTCTTGCGTAAATAGATAAGAGTTAATCATTTTCCTATGAAAATTTAGAATATCATCAATGATACTTTGTAGAGCATGTCCCGTGACAATTTGCACAGTAGTAATGATCAACTCACATATAGTAGACAAATAAAAATCATAATTCTTCCTAGCTCCTCTAGTTCAATACATCAATGAGTTGCTCCAGAGATATGATAACAAAAATCAAAGTACAATAGTTGAACATTCATGCTAGCATGATAAAGCCATGATTTAGAAGAACACCATTCGTTTAAATTTTCTTTGATTTGATTGATTTGGTTGTTTCATATCTAATGGTTGATGTGTTCATGGTTGTGATTGATGTTCAATGTTGGGTCGAACTGTGATCATTGTATTTGTTGTGTTGTCCTACTATTGTTTTTCTGTTGGTTTAAGCTCAAAGTTTATTGTCCCCAATGATTTCAAGATTTTTCCCCCAGTCTAGGGTGAGACACTACCGCGATGCCAAGATATGTACATGAAACTTTCCAATGATAGAAAAAATGATGGAGAAAGTGAATGGTGAAAGTGAATGGTCAGAATCCTCAAATAGATGGAAAAGCTAACCTATCACAAATAGTTCTTGTTACCAGGTTTTCACTAGTTTTTATTGCACTTTTTCAGATTTTATGATTTTTTTGATTTTTTGATTTTTCACTTTTTTTGTATTTTTCTCTTTTTATGATTTTTTTTGTTACCAAGATGGTTGTTTTCTAGGTTTTCATCAAGGAAACCATTTTTTCAAGACATTTTCTGATGGTTTTGTATTTTTTCAGGACTTTTACCAATGCACTGGATGAATCAGGTGTAGAATTTCTTGAGATGCAGGTTGTTGAGGGCTTCATCAAACAAATCCCCTTCAGACGTAGACAATTGATATGCTCCAAATCCCAAGACTGATACAACAAGAAAGGGACCTAGCCATTTTGGTTCAAATTTCCCCTTCTTTTCTCAATCTTATTGATTACGAGGATTTTCTTTTAGGACTAAGTCACCCACCTGAAATGTTCTTCATTTGACCTTGTGATTGTAACTTCTAGATATCCTCTACTGATAGGTTTTCAAGTGATCAACTGTATGCTGACGATGTTCATCCAACAATTCCAACTCTTGTAACCTAGAGACCCAATAATCTTCATCTAAAATGATCCCCTTCAATGACACGTGGAGTGATGGTAGTTCAACCTCAATAGGTAGAATGGCCTCTAATCCATAGACTAGAACATAGGGTGTCGCTCATGTTGGGGTGAAAATACTGGTTTTGTAAGCCTACAAAGCAAGGTCAATTGAATGTGCCAATCATGTCCAACATCGTTGGTGATTTTCTTCAATATTTTCAGGATGGTTTTGTTTAAAGCCTTTGCTTGGACGTTTCCTTGAGGATAGTAAGGTGTAGAAAATCGATGTTGGATATGAAACCTCTCACAAAGTTATTGGAAATCCTGATTCTTTAAAGGTCTGTCGTTATCCATGATAATGGATTAAGGAATGCCATATTGACAAATGATATAATTCAAAATGAAGGATGCAATTTTTTTTCCAGTGATGTTGGTTAGGGGAACAACTTCAATCCACTTCATAAAGTACTTTGTGGCTGTGATGATGAACTTGTTTCCATTTGATGAAGATGGATGTTTTTTACCTACAAGATGAAGACCCCATTGATAAAAAGGTCATGTTGATGTGAATGGTTGTAGTTCTTGTGTTGATGCATGTATCAGGTTTCCATGAATTTGACATTTTTGGTACTTCTTGACATATTGAAAAGACTCCTCCATATTAGGCCATTAATACCCCAAACATAGGAGTTTCTTAGCTAAAGTTAGGCCACTTGAATGTGTGCCACAGATACCTTATTGAACCTCACGTAAAGTGGTTTCAACTTCATTACGTTCAAGACACCAAAGGAGAGTACCATCAAGACCTCATCAATAAATTACATCGGCTATCAAGGTATGTCGAGCTGCTTGTTGAATAAATTTTCATTTTTGGTTTTGAGATAAATCAGGTGGGAGGGTATTGTCTCGTAGATAGGTGTAGATTTTCCTGTAGGTAGAAGTGCTAGCCTTGACTAGATGGCATATGACTTTGGATTCAGGGTTATCCTAGGCAGGGTTAAATAGTTGTTCCACCATGAACAAATAACAGGCTTATTTTTTAGGTATTTGCAAGAGAGAAGCAATGGTATCCATAACATCAACAGCTTTGTTATCTCCTCTGGGAATCTTCTCAAATTTTATCTCCACAAAGTACTTTTTGAAGTCATCAACCATTCTTTTATATGGCATCAATTTATCATCTTTTCTTTAGTAATCATCATTCATTTGATTAATGACTAGTTGGGAATCACCATAGACATGCAACTTTGTGATCTTCCACTCAATTGCTACTTTGATTCCAATGATCGATGCCCCATGTACTTAGCTTTGTTTTTAGTGAAAGGAAACATTAACCTATAGGAATTTGGAATGGTTTGTCCTTGAGGCATGACAAATAAGATTCCTGCACCTGATCCATGTTGTGTGTAAGATCCATCAAAGTATAACATCCATTATTGTGTTGACATTGTTATGATCAACATCTAAAAATTCAAGCTCATTGGATGATCATATTGTAATGGTTCTTCTGCTATTTTATCTTATATGGCTTGACCTTTGATTGATTTTATATACACATACTAGATATCAAACTCACTCAATATCATTACCCACTTGGCTAGTCTTCTTGTTAAGGCAGCTTTGCTGAGTAAGTACTTCAATGGATCAATTTTTGCTATGAGTTTGATGGTGTGAGTCAACATGTAATGTCTTAGTTGTTAGGTAGCAAATACTACCACCAAACAAGCTTTTTCAATAAATTTTTAGTTGCTCTCATAACCTTTCAATGTTTTTCTAATATAATAAATAGCCCTTTCTTTTCCCGCAGAGTCTTCATGTGCCAAGAAAGCACCCAAAGATACTTTTGTTGTTGCTATGTAAAGTGATAATGGTTTTCCATTAGTTGGCGGTACCATTATGGGTGGAGACATTAGATACGGTTTTAATTGATTAAAGGTTGCTTCACATTTTTCATCCCATTTGAAAGAGACATTATTGTGTAGTAAGTGATTGAAAGGATGAGTTTTATTAGCCAATTGTGTGATGAACCTCCTAATAGATTGGAATCTTCCTTGTAAAGATCTGAGTTGGCTTAAATTCTTTGGAGGAGGCATCTCCATGATGGCTTTTACCTCTATAGGATCCACCTCAATGCCTTTAGACAATACTATATATCCCAAAAGTTTGGCTGATGTCATGCCAAATACACATTTCTTGAGGTTTAACCTTACATTGAATTTCTCCAGTCTGGTGAAGATCTTATCAAAAAAATTCCAAATATCCCTCTCTAGTGAATGATTTTTCCAAAAATTCATCTACATAGTCTTCCATAAAGGTGTGCATCATGTCATGGAAGATGGTGGTCATCGCACATTGATAAGTAGCCCCAACATTCTTCAACCCAAAAGGCATTACGTTCTAGCAAAATGTTCCCTAAGGACATGTGAAATCAGTTTTCTCTTGGTCTTCTAGTGCTATCTTTATCTGGTTGTAACCTGAAAATCCATCGATAAGTGATAGCATTGCATGACCCGCTATCAAATCTATAATAGTATCAATATTAGGAAAAGGAAAGTCATCTTTCAAGAAATCCTTGTTAAGATCCCTGAAGTCTATACATATCCTGATGCTTTTGTCTGGTTTTGAAACTGGCATATTTGATATCCATGCAGCATAGTCAATAGGTGTGATAAATCCCACATCCAATAGCTTCTTCAATTTAGCTTTCACCAAGAGGGTGATATGGGGATGCATTTTTCTCAACTTTTGCTTCACTGGTTTCACCCCTGGTGGTAGTGATAAATGATGCATGATAAGATCTAGATCTATGACTAGCATGCCAGCGTAGGACCAATCAAAGTTGACTTGCCTCTCTTCAAAGAATTTAGTGAAGTTGGGTTTTTCTTCCTCTATCATGGATGTTGCTAGATGTAGAGTCTTGATTGATTCAGCTATGCCAACGTTGATGGATTGTGTGGCCTCAATCAGCACTGAAGATCTCTCATGATAGTGCTCTAGAAGAGTGTTAAATTTTCCATTGTTTGGTGCCTCAGAGAGGTTTTCACCATCAGATGCCCTCTTTATTTTTACTTTTTCTTGATCTAATACTGCCATTAAATGGTTTTCACCATTAGATCAATTGTTGATATTCATTGTTTTGCAGTTGAGAGATTTGGAACTCCCCATGTATGAAGCTTCATGATGAGATTCACTGGTGGAACATGTTTCAGGATTGTTAGAGCAAAGGAAGTTTACAATGGCGTCATCATTTGGAAAGAAAAGTATTTCAAGCAGCTCATTTTGGTCCTAGTCAATTAGTTCAAGGTGTATCACTGGCAAGGAATCGTTAGATTAGCTAAGGTCAAAAGGGGTAAGTTTCATGATGGCAACATTTTCAAAGTATTCGATAACAATAGCGAGGTCTATGATGTTACTCTCTTCTGAAGTACCTATCTTGATCGAAGTATGATTATTTTCACTTGATTCATCAATATGTTGTGATCCAAATTCAAGTGATCTAGAACTTGAGCTATGTCCCTCCATATGTGTTTGTGTATACTTTTGTATCAGATCAATTTCCTTATCATGGAAAGACTCTTCAGAGAGGGAATCCCATTCATATTCATTGGAATCTGTTTCAGAACTATCTCTCAATTGGAAGATTCTCTCAAAAACCTGTTGCCTGGTTTCTTCTTTTGATTCTTCTCTATATCCTAGTCTTGTTTTGTCCTTTGAATTCATTGTGATAGGTTGTATTGGTTCTATGATGCCTTATTTTCTTTTACCAATAGAACCTTTTCCCTTATATCCCATCTTTTCCAGGATTTTCTTCCCTTTACCATATTGTTGTGTTTGTACATTGGAGGTTGATGCTTGTGATTGTTCTTCATCTTTATACAACCAATTCAAAACATCCTTGTCTTCTAATTCATCCACTAAAGTTCCTGCTTTTACAAAATTTCCATTAAAGAGTGTGGTTGGTTGTGAGGATTGTTTTTTCATGTGGATGGTTGTCCATATCACTTGGGAGAAGATAAGAGTTGTGATAGACATAATGATTGCTCAAATGAGTATTCCCCTATGCCTTTTTCTTTCAATTGAACCTTTTCAACCTATTTTGATAAGGAGTTTAATTGTCTTTCGTGATCTGATGGAGTAGAATCACTAACACCTTTGTCTTTTGATTGAATTTTCTCCTCAAGCTGATTTGATAAAGAACTTGATTGACTTTAGTGGCTTGATGGAGTGGAATCACTGATGCCCTTATCCTTTGATTGGTCCTTTTTATCAACCCATTTTGACAAGGAATTCGGTTGTCTTTAATTGTTGGATGAACTAGGAGGTGTAGCTTCCCTATTGTGTGGCACAAAAGTATCTTGGTTTGTTTTGAGTGTGTTGCAATATTAGGGGCTGTTGGAATCAGCTAAAATAGTGATTTCTTGCCCATTGAATGGAAATTTAAAACACTGATGATACGTTGCGGGCACTGCTTTCATCTCATGAATCCACAGACGTCCCAAGAGTATATTGTATGTTAACTCCTTGTCCAATACTTGGTAGACTATATCTTTGACCACCAGTCCCACTTGAATTGGTAAGAAAATAAATCCTTAGGAGGATCTCTCTTCATCATTATAGGCTTTGATAGTGATTTTCCTTCTAGGATCAATGGAATTTTCTGAATATCCAAGTGCACAGATGAGTTTTAAAGTACAGATATTTAGGCCAGCTCCACCATCTGTTAGAACACATTTGACACAGTGTTTGTGAATTAGAACCTCAATGTGGAGGGCAGTGCTATGCAGATGGTTGATTGATACATCATCATGTTCGGAAAATGATAGGAAATGAGGTGCAGTCAAATGTCCCACCATAGCCTAAAATTGGAAAACCTCTAGATCATTTGGTGCCATGGTGGCTACTAGAGCTTGTTCTAGGATTTCTTTGTGTGCTAGTGAAATCTTGAGAAGTTCTAGTATGGATATTTGAGTTGGTATTTTCTGTAATTGGTCAACTATGTTGTATTGTGTTCCAGGGACATCAGTTGCTTTGGATGTAGAGGAGGAAACTCCTTTCAATGTCACTTTAGCTTGCCCTCTTGTGATTGCATTGGCTGGTGGATCATCTTGCTTTTATCTGATTTTAATGACATTAATTTCATTATCACTTGTGACAACATTGTGATCAGATTTATTGGTGTAATGCCATTTATATGATGTGGTTTGGTGTTGATATCATGGTGATGAGTTTCAAGTGTAACAATGTTTCTTTGGCCCTTGATTTTGATTTCCTTGGTTTGATCTTCAACTACCTCAACATAATGAATGGTAGAATCATAAATATAGTTCACATTTTTTCCCTTGGTATTTTATTAAGAAGACCCCCCTTTTTTGTAATTTGGTAAAGGATTCTTGAACGCTCCATGATCATTGTTTGTTTGGGGTCCTACAAATATGGTCTTGTTATCAATCAAGTATTGTATCAAATGTTTCAATTGCATGCAATCATTGGTTTTATGTCCTTCATTTCTATGAAAGTCACAATAATGTGCATCATTCACCATGAAGGTTTAACTTGTGGTTCCCAATTTCTTGCCTTTGGTAATGTTATAACCTTGGCTGCAAGAAGCTCCTTTAATTTTGATTCTAATGATTGTCCAAAAGGTGTGAATCTTCTTCGATTTGAGGATTTCTGATATGGTGGTGTTCTAGATTCAGCATTACCTTGATTTTTTTTTTTATTGAAATTTTCGTTGTTGTTTTCATTGTTGGCGGGATTGTTGTTCTGATTAGTCTTGGTGGTAGCTACTATCAAGTTGAATATTGATTTTGCATTTTGTGTTTCAGCAGAAGCATCATTCTTACCAACATTCTTGTTTCTTTGCCAAAAATTTGGTTTATCACCACTATTATAGTTATTAGAGGAGCCTGATGAGTTGTTTTCATTGTAATTTTTTATCAATCCTCTCTTAACCAAAGCTTCTTCAATTTTGATTCCATTTTTTATCATTTTCTCAAATATAGGGGGACATTGCAATTCCAATTTGTAGCTCATCTCATTATTTAGGTTGTCAATAAAGATTTTCATCTTTTCCTTTTTAGGTATGGGATGAGAATATCTTGCAAACAATCTTCTCCATTTTTACAAAAATATGAGGAATGATTCACCCTTTTTCTATTTCAAGTTGCAAAGATCTTTCATTGATATATCATGTTGGATGTTATAAGAGTATTGGGTGATGAACTTTTTAACCAGCTCTTCAAAGGTTTTGTTTGGTGGTGCAAGTTTGGAGAACCATTCAAGACATTGTCCACCTAGGCTACGTAGAAACAATCTCATCAAGTAAGTTTCTTTGTGTGCAAATTCAAGACTCATGGTTCTAAATTCCCTCACATGATCTATTGGATCTATTTTACCATTGTATAATTTATCATACTTTGGGAATTCACAATGTTTGGGAAAATGAATCATGTTGATATCTTGATCAAAAGGATATGGACAAATGTCTTGTATCAAGTATCGTTTTGAGGTTCCCCTTTGTGTGTCAAAAAATTTTTGTTGGAGGTTTTTCATTTGATGAGTTAAGGAAACCACTTGTTCTATATCTTGTGAATCATTTTTAGGATTTTTAGGAAGTGCTTTCAATTTATTAACATCAAAGTTAAGTGGAAGTTTGACACCTTGATTAGCCAACATTAGGAGTTATTTTTCCCCATTTCTTTCAAAAATATTTTCTAATTACTTCTAGAAATTTGGATCTTGTTCAGCATGTTGGATGTCTTCCTCAGTTATTTCTTCACCTTTAGTGTTGTGGATTCCATGGAAAGGATTCTCTTCAGGTTTAGCCATGGTGTTTTGAGTTTCAATGTTTGGAGTTTCAAGTTCTTTTTCTTTGAGTTTCTGCTTTTGCAATCTTGTTTGAAATTGCATACAAGTGTTATACTTTGATTAAACTTTGATCTTTGTTTAGAAGAATGCCAAGGATGAAAACTAACTCAAATAGAATGAAAAATTCTATTGATGAGACTAAGTTTAATCTGATTATATAGCTTTGTTTCATGATGAAACGATGACAAATCCTGATGATGAAACTTGGCTTAACAATCAGAGATGTGATAGGTTTGACGATTTAGGCACTTTAAGATGTTATATCTTGGTTTAATTTGAAGAATTTCACTTGTAAATGTTAGTTTCAACAAGTTTAATATTCTGGTGTGACTAAGGAATACTTCTATTCTGGAAAAGATCCCAAATTGTGGTTCAAACTATGTAATAGAAGATGAATTTAAATCTTGGGTTTTGTATTTACTGCATGCAATAAAATAGAGTCTAGATGCGCTAAAAGATTGGACAGATGCGCTATAAGACTCGCTAGATGTGCTAAAATAGTGAATGGATGTGCTAGTATATTGACTCAATGCACTAAAAAATAGGCTAGATGTGTTGGAACAGAGGTTAAATGAGCTAAAATCTAAACTCGATGCACTGGAAAATAGACTAGATGTGCCAGAAAAAGTGAGAAATGTGCTAGACTACCCCTAAGTATGTGATTGACTGGGTGACCTATAGGTGAATGTGCTAAAGGGTCTGCGAATGCACCAAAACAAATGCTTGATGCAACAAAAAATATCTTAGATGCACTAGAATATGCTATAAATGCATTGAAACATAGGATGAATTCATTGAAAGACTACATAGATGCATTATAAGGTGATCAAGATGTGCTGAAATAGAGGGTGTATGCACTGAAAGACTGAACAGATGGGCTGGAAAAAGCAGTGAATGCACCAGAATAGTGAATGAATGTGCTAAACTAGAATTTTTTAGTATTTTTGTGACCCTATCTAGTTGTTTTTCCTTTTAATTTATGAGTCTAAATGTTATGCCTTTCTTAAAAATTATGTTTTTTTGGTTTCCAATTTGTGACTTGTGGGAATTGAATGTTCAAATGGATGATTTCTTGAATAATGACCTCAAACATATCAACAAGTTGTCAAACAATTGTGTCAAGCCTAGGAACTAAACATTGAGTGTGTATTCAAGAATCTAGTCCAATTATTTTGATTTCCACTAGTATAACACAAGAGAAGATAATTCAAGCACTTTTCTATTATCAAGGGTCACTTAAAATACCACATCCCACATCTTAAAACCATGTTAGGTCACATAGCCCTATCACCCCCTAGAGGGTGCCTATTTTTTTGCCTTTCCTACGTCTTAACCAAAGCCAAATCATCTGCTTTTGGCCAGTAATCCCTAATGGTTTTATGGTGAGTATCTTGGGGGTAGATTCTTCTCTCCCCTTTCACTATGATATAAAAAGTGTTTGGAAACTAACTCGGTTGGCTTCTACACTAGATTTCATAGTAAGGGTTTCCATTCAGTGTGGCAATAGATAAACTCCCTCAAGAGACCTCCCAACCTTTAAAACAAAGGCTTTGGGGATTTTTATCTTGCACACTATCATTGAATTGGGGACTTTCCCCAAATTCGCTTTTCATTATAGTGGGTTGGAAAACCTAGATTTGGTTGTTCCCACTTAGGTCATTCCCATAGGATGAGTACTTTTTCCCACTACGGTAGGCCTTCTAAAGGTGTTAACAAAGGGTAAAATAGTGAGTTTGGAATTCTGGTCACCTAGTTAAGGGGAGAGCATAAGCCTATCACTTCAAGCACAAAAGACAAGGGTTTCTTTAACCATTTAATTAAACTAGGTTCCTAATTTAATCAAAAGAAGACAATAAAAACTCCAGCCCCTGTATACATCATCAGTAGTTGCATAAGATTGTCTTTGACCAACATATTATGAACTTGCAACACAAAAAACATCAATTAGTTCTTGGGATTTTTGAATTTTAAAAAATTAATCAGATGCACTAAAACAATCATTAGATGCACTAAAAGATTATTTGCATGTGCTATAACTATTCAATGTGCTAAACTAATAGCCAGGTGCGCTAAAAGAACAACTCTATCCACTATAACAGATATTGAATGTGCCAAAGTATTGATTGAAAGTGTTGAAAGACTCCCTAAATGCGCTAAAATAGTTGTTGGATACACCAAAATATTATTTTTATGCGCCATAATAGGTATTAGATGTGCTAAATTGTGTTTCATATGCACCGAAAGAACTCACATTCACGCTAAAAGAATTTCACATCCAGAATCTATGAAACAAATTTTCCATAAAACGTTAATAAAAAGGGGGCGAGCCCCACAATGGGTGCCAATTTATGTAAGTGTGAATTGTGAGAGTTAGTAAATAAACACACAAACTCAATGAGACTTATTACATTAAAGATTTGAATCATAAAACTAATCTAATTGCAGAAAAACAAATCTCTAAAACCATTACATTGTTCTCTATTCTCAAGAATCCTTTAGATCATTAGTGCTCTCATATTTTGTATATGCACTATGACTAGTTTGGATGACAACCTAAGAAATGAGATGTTGTATGATGCAAGAATCTAATTCCTATATGAAGTATAAACTAGGTGATTGATGCCATGATATTAAATGTTGTTATAAATGATAATGGTGATATTGACAATGGATAATGATGCTAAATTATATGATGCAAATGCTATATGAAAACTAAGATGATAACTAAAATGCAACTATGGATTAAGACATGATTCTAAACTAAAATAATAAATCAATTATAAATACTAAATTTTTAAATGCTCTAAGCTCAAACTCTAAATGCTCAATATTATTCCTACATAGTAAGTTTACTCAAATATGGGATATAAAATGTTGTAGAATGGGCTTGTATTTATAGGATTTCCAAAGCATCTTGTGATGTGGCAACAATCAACAGTCAAGATTTCAACATGAGAGATGAATAGTGGAGATTGAAGAATCATGGAAGATGTTCACTTGACCAAGGGAAACATGCCAAATGTATGAGGGAATAAAATATGTGAGAAATCCAAGTGTCAAAATTTTGTTATGGAATTGGTTGAGAATAATGCAATTTAAATATTAGACATATTTAAATACATGTGACACTTGATGATGTGGAAAAAAGTGTTGTATACATGTGACTAAATTTGAATTTGGAATTATTCAAACTTAGTGAGAAGATATTTAATTAAATAAAAACAAACTATTGCCATTTGTTTATTTAATTAAATTTAGAATAATGTGGTTTAAGATGAAGAATTTAGAAAAGTGTGAACTATATAAATAAATTGAGAATTTATTTACAAGTAGATGAAATAAAAGGGGTCATTAATTAAATAACTAGTATTTAATTAATTAATTGTCTTGACCGATTTTAGGTGTATACAAAACATTATAGGAGAATCATTTGTTTATTCTATGTTTGATACCTAGACACACCAATATATGTAAGCATAGTATTTAGGATTATCCTCCTAGGTTTTAAGAGCCCAAAGTGAAGAAGTAAAGGCCTAAGAACCCTTACTTAAGTGTTGGCCAATCCTTTCCCTTACTGATAATTGAATTCTAGCAGGTTCATAGGTATGTGGTAAGAATAAGTTTGGTTCTTGAAAAATAACCAACAAAAATGGTGACTCTGCTAGGGATCATTTAAGAAAAACTTTGAAGTAGGTCATTTTTCCTTGATAGAGTCATGAAAGTTCTAAATTAAAGTTTTCACTGAAAGTGGGTGGCGACTTCGAATAACTCTATACCAGTGAAAATTGTTTGAGGAAAAAGAAGCTTAAAGTGAAATTAGTTGATGAAAGAAACTTCATATTCATTGAAGTATGGTCCTCTACAAAGGAGGTGGCAACTTTATGCAAAGAACCTGACAAAGCATAATTCTGAATAGCTACAAATATATTAAGGTATTTTCCCCTATTTTTATTTACAAGAAGAAATAAATTTGTATGAAAGCCATTTTTTAGAGATGTGGAAGAAACAATTTGTTCCCTATTAAACGAATTAAGCACTAGAGAAGGGAATAGTGGCAGTTGTTTTACATACTTCTAAGATAAAATTTGTAGTATCTAAGTGGGTTGGAAGAAGTATTCTTATTTCTAAAATTTTCCTTTTAGAAAGCTTCAAGGCATGAATATATTTGAGTTGTGCATCTTTACAATCATGATGAGGTAGTTTCTCATTTACCATAAAGTTAATATTTGAAGATTGAATAAAGACACAAGAGAAATGTATCATTCCCCTCTATTTCTTGGGAGAATTTCAAATGAAAGTATGTTGGATATGCAACTCTTATCTTTCCCTCAAAGGAAGTTCTCTATTGAGAGATTGGTATGTGCAGGATCATGATGGACCAAAAAGTGGCAATATGATGGGTATGTGTAGGGTATGTGGCTAACAACTTTTTTTCAACTCAAAATTGATGAAATAAAAAGGGTTTTTAAAGGAGTTTCTCAGCTTTCAACCAATATAAATTATGCTTTACTTTCAATTTAATAAATAATTATTATTCATTTTCTATTTGAATTATGACTAAATTCTTGATTGATAGGTTGATTGAAAGACATCTATGGCTTTCAAATGGTATCACATTTTTGAATCTGAAATATACATCACATTCTATGCTTACATACTATAGGATTAAAAAAATGAATTTCATGAAGTTTTGACAAAGCTAAGGTGGTCAAACATATGAGTTTTTATATTTTTTAAAATTTGTAATAAAAAATTCATAATTAATTATTTACTTGGAAAATAATTACAAAAAAATGCATCACATCGAGACATGAGTGCTCTACTTATATCTAAAATATTATAAAAAAATATTATCATTTTATTATGGTTACGGTGGTCAGACAGACACCTACTTATTTTTTCCCGAAATTTATGTACTACTACATTGAAATTTCAAATTTTCACCAAATAGATTTTTTTTTTTTTAAATAAACCTAGTAGTTTAGAAACTACATTCAATTTTCTACAGATTCTATTCTTACATATTTTTTAAATAATATAGATAACTTATTCAATTTTTTTACGTCAAGTTGCCTAACTTTGATTTTTTTGAATTTTTCGCCACTTAAGGGCCTATTTTTTCCATGATGATCCTGCACATACCTAGATATAAGCCATTATGTTTTAGAGGAATTAAAGGTTTCCCTAATAAGATTCTTGATGATATTAGAAAAATTCTACCAAAATTTATAGGGAAAAATTCTGAGCTAGCTTCTATACACCTAAATGCATTCATAGATTTGATGGGTGATTTTGAGATAAGCTATGAAGATATTGTGATGAAATTGTTTGCTCAGTCATTAAAAGAAGATTCCAAAGACTGGTACTCATGTTTACCAATATGTTCTATAGCTTCATGGGATGCTTTTAAAATAGAATTTGTGGAACAATTTGGTGAAAGGAAGTCCAAATGACATAAGAAAAATATTTAGGGAAATCCAACAAGATGAAGAAGAGTTGGTTCCTTATTTTAATCTCAGATTCATGAGATCAGTAAAGAATATTCTTGAGTATTTAAGACCTAGTGATGCAGAATGTTTGATTATATATCTTGGTGCTTTTGATAATAAAATGAGTTATTTGATAAGGGATAAGGAACCTAGAACATTGCAGCAAGCATATCATATTGCTATGGATATTGAAAACACCATGAAATACTCAATGATGAAGGGATATATGGCTGCAAGTGTTTCTTGTCTGGAGACACATCATAAAGATGAAATAAACATGGATGAAAATGATGAACAATCTGATGACATTTTTTATGCCTAATTTTTTTCATTCTCACAACATATTGATCATGAACACATTCAAATTCGACTTCAACAATGTTCAAATGATGATCGGGAGTTGTTACTTTAGAGGTTGTTTAGCATAAAGAGGTGTAAGGAGGAATCACCACATGAGTTATTAGCAAGGTTTGTGGATTCCTTGTTAGAAATTCCTAAAATATTATGATTTGAAGATTCAATATGTATAGACATATTATGTGACATTTATGAGCAAGGGGTTAGTACCTTGCCAAAGGACTTGAAACCTCAATATTTTGATCAAATAATTGATTGGATCAAAATTGTTGAGGAAGAAAAGCATGACTATGAATAAGAAATGAGGTCCCAAAATAGACATCAATCGTTAAGATTTGATGACCATTGTTCCTTGTGCGCCCATGCTATTTTATTTGCACGGGCTCTCGGGCTTCAACCACTTGTCTGGTGCATTGGTGGGTCCAATCTCCTTGTTAAAGATAGTTGGTGCCATTTGAAGAAGATCAACGATACTTATTAAGCAATGTGGCCACATCCTAACCTTTCCCCTTGCGCTCATTTTGGTTTCATTCATGTTATTTTAAAACACACAAGCTAGTAGGCGATGGCCATGTGTCATGTCTAATGGTGGGACCAATGTTTCCAAAAGGTCCAGTGGACATAGCTCTATGAAGGATCAATGATGGACATTGTGACACGTGTTCTCATCAGGACCATTCCCTGTGCACCCATTCATCTTGTCCAATAAAGAAATATGATCACATAGGCTAGCAAGCAAGGCGACATCTGTCACTTTTGGGACCTACCAAGATTTCGAGACAACAATTACTTCATAAAGAAGGAAGATTGATGGTTGATGGCGGGTGACGTGGGTCATTCTTGACCACTCCCTGCCATCCTGTGAGGGGCCCACTTGTGTGTTGCAAGTATGAGCTAGTTTGGTGGTGTTGCCATTGATGTCAACACAATTCAGTATGTTGCATATTGTACATGTATGGTTGAGATGTTGGTGAGATGTTGTGATTACATGGAGCTATCTTTATGGTGTTATAGATATGTTGGTTTGATGAGTTTCCAAGTGCTTTTGAGAAAATTAATATAGAAGAGAAGTTAGAGTGATGAATGTGTTTAGAATGTGCTCTGGTATGTGCTTTGTGTTTCTCCTATGTTGATCCTATGCTTGTGCAGAGCTAAAGGAATGTTGTTAGTATTTTCATGGTAACATATGCTGAGTTTCAGCTTCTGGTGACATGGTACGCGAAATTTGTGTCCACTAGTATGCGTGTTCTACTAGCAGAGTCAGTGTTCTGTGGACTGAGAGAAATATTGTTGCTCTGCAATTTTTCTCTATTTCGTTTCAGATCTTGTAGATCTTGAATATGCTTTGTGAAGGTCTTTTATATCCTTTGGTGAAGAGGTTTGGATTTTGGTAATTAGGAAGGTTCTATATTCTAGTACAGGTTTGCATAGTTTGGATAGTCTGGTGAAAGAAATTCAGTCATTGAAGCCTATTATTTTTGTTGTGGATGTATCTGGTAGGTTCTAAGATGTATTCTCATGTATAATGAAGCATGTTGTTGTGTATGTGTTTCATCTTCTTGTTGGGAAGTGTGTACAATGTTTATTTGTTTTTTCATTAGGTTTTTCCAACCTAGTTTTTACACTTTATTCGAGGAATAAAATTTAATTAAGAAAGCATGTAGAAGATTCAAGAATATTATTTGTGGTCTCGGTTACATGTTTTATTGGTCCACTCTTATTCCTTTCCACCACGGGAATTTAGAGTTTCCAACCTAATTTGAATTTATGAAATGATGTATTGTGGCTGACCTCGGAGAAAGTTTCTAAAGTTGAGAATAGTATAAAATAAAGTTGAGTTGTGAAGAATTGTATGATAGTGTGATACAAAGTGACAAAAGTGTGCCACAAATCTTAAGAGTAGAATTGTGTGTGAGTGATTTGTGATAACAGTTTTCAGTGTGCTAAAGGAAGTGAGCTGAAGGTTTTTGTAATCCTATGAATGTGCTTTAATTGCAATGGTGGATGTTTTGTTCTCTTTTGTATCTATAGGCAGTGAGCCCCTTTGTTGGATAGTGAGTCCTTTGTAGGTAGTGAGCCTTTTTATTTGGACAATGAGTCCTCTTTTGGAAAGTGAGCCCTTGGAAGTGAGCCTTTGTATTCAGTTTATAATATTTATATTGTGAGTTAACCCTCACCCTGGTTTTTCCCTTATTGGGTTTTCCACGTAAAAATATGGTGTTCATTATGTTGATTTACTTTCTGTTATTTATGTTTCATGCTTATAATTAATAACAGAATAGTGTGGTTAAATATTTGATAAGTGATAAAGTTTTAATTTTGAATTTATGTGACAATTGATTCACCACACCCTCTCTCAGTTGTCATGCACCTATTTAACAATTGATATCAGACCTTTTGGTTCCTTGTGTAGAGCTTAACCACTTAAGGAAGATCTTATGGCACACAAATTGGAAATCCCTATGTTTGATGGAACTGAATAAAATGACTAGAAGGGACAAATGAGAGGATACATTATCTCTCTTGGTTTCAAGATGTGAAACATTGTTGAGAATAAGTATACAGTTTTGTCTCATGGTATTAATTCTGCAGATGAGATCTCTACTTATGATGAAAATGAGAAGGCGAAGTATGCAATTTGCAGTGGTTTATCTAAAAAATGAGAGAATTAACGTTAATTCTTTGGATACTGCATATGATGTCTAGAAGAATTTGGAAGACATGTATGAAGGAAATGAAAAGGTGAAATTGACAAAGAGACTAACAACAAAGCATAGATTTGTGAACCTGAAGATGGAAGATGGTGAAGAATTTACAAGTTTCTTTCATAGGGATGAACTGACTGCAAATGAAGTTAGAAATCACGGAGGAAAGCTATCAGAAGAAGACATAATTGAGAAGATTCTTATCACCCTACCAGACTGCTATAGTGATAAAATCTTTGTGATTGAAGAAATATATGATCCTAAGAAGTACATCTTGGAACACTTGTTCGACACCTTGCAAGCATTTGAATTCAGAAAGTTTTAGAAAGATGATAAGATAGAAGAAAAGAAAAAAATGACATTTAAAGAAATGAAGATTGAAGAGGAACTGGATAGCGATGGTGTTGATGATTTGAAAGCTAACTTCACTAGGAAGTTGAAGAAAGGTATCGAAAAATATAAAGGTATGTTACCCTTTAAAGGCTTTAATTGTGGTAATATTGATCATTATGCTTCAAGATGTCTGAATAGGGCTACACATAAGAAGAACAAGGATTATAAAGATAAGGATAGAAAAGATAAGAAGTATAAGAAGTTGTACTATGTTAAGGAAGAGGTGGGTATTTATGATGATGAATCTAACAATGAAGTTGATGATAGTGAATTCTTATTCTTAGCTTTAGAAAGTAAATTTGTATCCACTCTCTAGAAAATGTGTAAGTAAGAAGGCTTCAGAGGTTAAGAAGAATAGGATGGAAGATACTTTGGTTACCACTTTTCATGCAAGACTGGATGAAGACTACTAGGTAATTGATAGTGGATGTTCAAATCACATGACTGGAGATAAGAGTAAGTTCACTAAACTTGAAAAATATGATGGTGGCTTAGTTATGCTTGGTGATGATTCAGGAGCTAAGATCTATGGAAAAGGTTCAATTAGTTTTGATGGAGTGCATAGTATTGATGATGTGTATTATGTGAAGGGTTTGAGGCATAACCTTCTAAGTGTTGGTTAGGTGTGTAGCAATGGCTTTAAACTTGTGTTTCAAAAAAATACCTATGATATTAGAAAAGGATTTGGAAATGGAGATATGATTGCTATTGGAAGAAGAGCTCATGGAAACATCTATCAACTGAAAGGAGTTGATGGTCATTCTCTTGTATCTTATATCAGTGAAAATTAGTTATGGCACCAAAGAATGGGACAGGTGAACTTTGATAACCTGGTCAAGATCAGTGCAAAGGAGATTGTTCGAGGATTGCCTAGAATCACAAGACCTGCTAATGCCATTTGTAGAAGTTGTCAATTGGGGAAGCAAACAAGATGTAGCTTTAAAGGAAAGGAACATTCTACTACCGAAATGTTGGAATTGGTACATACTAATCTTTGTGGTCCAACTAAGACTAAAATCCTGGATGGTGATAAATATTTCATGTTGCTTATTGATGATTACACTCGAATGAAATAGGTTACTTTTCTCAGAGAAAAGAATTAGGCCATGGATAGGTTTAAGGTATTCAAAGCAAGAGTGGAGAATGAAGTAAATCTGAAAATAAAGTTTTTAGGATTTTATAGAGGTGGTGAATTCACTTCTGGTGAATTTAATGCATTATGTGAGAAGCACAACATAAAAAGATAGTTTTCTACTCCAAGAACCCCTCAGCGAAATGGAATAGTTGAAAGGAAAAATAGGATAGTTCAGAAAGCTGCTAGAACTATAATGAAAGAGTCTAATGTACCAGATGTATATTGGAGAGAAGTGATACATACTGTTGTTTATGTTCTTAATAGAGTTCAGATCAGGCACAACAACACAAAGACACCTTTTGAGTTATGGACTGGTAAGACTGCTACTATGAAATATTTTAAGTTATTTGGAAGCAAATGCTACATTAAAAGAGATGATGAAAATCTTGGAAAGTTTGATGCTATATGTGATGAAGAAATATTTCTTGGATACTCTACTGCTAGCAAGGCATATAGATGCTTTAACAAAAGATTGAGAAAGATCATTGAAAGTGCTAATGTGAAAGTTGATGAAGACATACGTAGACCTATTGAGATAAGTGAAGTTGAACCTAATGATCCTATTTGTAGACATATACCTGAAGAAAATAAGGAGAAGGAAGAAGAAGAGAAAGAAGAAGAAGAGTAAGTGGAAGAAGAAGAGAATGAATCAGAACCTACTGCTAGGACTCCTAAATATATACAAAATAATCATCCAGAAGATCAAATAATTAGAGACAAAAGTGAAGGTGTGAAGACAAGAAGTAGAGTCACAGTTGAGGTAAAATTGTGTCTACTCTCTAAAATAGAACCTAAATCTGTAAAAGAAGCATGTGAAGATGAAATTTGGATGAGAGCTGTGAAAGAGGAACTGCAACAGATAGAAAAGAATCAAACATGGGAAATAGTCCCTAGACCTATGAAAAAAAAATGTGATTGGCTCAAAATGGGTGTTCCAAAACAAACTGAATGAAAGTGGAGAAGTAGTAAGGAATAAGGAAAGACTAGTATGCAAAGGATATTCACATGTTGAAGGTATATATTTTGAAGAAACATTTTCCCATGTGGCCAGAATGGAAGCTATAAGAATGTTTTTGGCATTTTCTGAACACAAGGACTTCAAGGTATATTAGATGGATGTTAAGTCAACTTTTCTGAATGGCAAGTTGGTGGAAGAAGTGCACATGGAGCAACCTGAAGGGTTTCAATTGTCTAACAAGCCGGACATGGTTTGTAAATTGTAGAGAGCGTTGTATGCATTGAAGCAAGCTCCTAGAGCTTGGTATGCAAGACTGGATAGATATCTGACAAAGCAAGGATTTAGCAAAGGTTCTATGGACAACTACCTCTACTTCCAAGTACAAGGTAATAAGATGTTGATTGTAGTTGTTTATGTTGATGATATCATTTTTTGGTGGAAATGATGGCATGTGTAAAAAGTTTGTTGAAGAGATGCAAAAAGAATTTGAGATGTCTATGATTGGTGAATTGAATTTCTTCCTTGGTCTACAAGTGAATCAAGTTGATAAAGGGATATTCATTTCACAATCTAAGTATGTAAAAGAGTTGTTTAAAAAAAATTGGATGGAGGATTCGAAACCGGTTTGTACTCCTATTGTAACCGGATGTAAGCTGAGAAAGGATGATGAATCTACTAAGACTGATCAGAGCAAATATAGATCCATGATTGGTGGATTATTGTATCTTACTGCTACCAGACTAGCTATTATGCATGCAATGTGTTTAGTTGCTAGATTTCAAGTAGATCGTAGAGAAGCACATCTTATGGTTGTAAAAAGGATATTTAGATATCTTAAAGGCACACCGAATTATGGACCATGGTACCCCAAGAGTAATGATTTCACTCTGAGTGCCTATACAGATGTTGATTGGGCTAGATGTGTAGATGACCGGAAGATTACTAGTGGTGGTGCTTTCTTTCTTAGCTGAAGACTAGTTTCATGGCTGAGTAAAAAGCAAGACTCAGTTTCTTTATCAACTACAGAGGTAGAATACATTGCTGCAACATCTTGTTGCACACAAGTTCAGTGGATGAAGCAAACTCTAAAAGACACTGGTGTGGTATGTGATGAGCCTATTCCCATTTTCTATGATAATACAAGTGCAATAAACATTTCGAAGAATACAGTTATGCATTCAAGAGTGAAGCACATATCTATCAAGTATCATTTTTGGAGAGATAAAGTGTTAGAGAATGAGGTCAAACTGGAGTATGTGACAACAAAGGAAAAAATCGTAGACATATTTACTAAAGCTCTTCCGAAGGATACTTTTTAAGCATCTTAGGGAGAGGTTGGTAGTCATTGACCCTCCTAGCTAGGTGCACATGAAGGTGCATCAGTCCAATGAATTCACAGATTCTTCATTTATCTAGATTGATAGATGGATCTACTTCACAGGGGGAGTAGAAAAGGGTTTCATTGTTACAATGGGTGATCCCATAATAGTGGTTTACAATTTTTTGCCAAACTGGACACTGAAATTATTATTTTTAACTAAATCTTCACATTCGGGCACCTATAGCGGCTAAATTGTGAGGAATTTGAAGATGGTGCAAACTAGAGTCTCATCCAATTTTGTCTGTAGATTCTAAAAAAAAAATTCAAAATTTTTGGAATCAAATTGCACTTCTTTTTCCATCTCCCACGAAAATAGATTTTTTTCAGAAAACAACATTTTTAAAAAGTGACACACACCGTATAATGCATAACTTTTTTTTCCATGAAGGATAAAATTATAATTCTTTCAAATTTAGATTTGTAACTCTGATATCTAGTGCTTCCACTTGGTTAGATAGTTTTATTGAATATTTTTCCTTAATCAAGTTTCAAAGTCAAACTAATTACAATTCAAACACCAGATTATAACGCATAACTTTTTTGTATATGTCAAAATTCAATTTTATTTTTTTTGTTGGATCAAGGACTTCAATATTTGGTGCACTCATATTTTTCATTTTTTTTTTTGATAATCTTTTATTTTTCCACAAGTGAAGAACAAAGAAATTCATTTTCGATGAAAAACCTATGTTTAATAAAACTTAAAAAACAAATACATAACAAAACCAAAACATATTAAAATTATATTCATTGGATAGCTTGTTTTGAGGAATACCATAATCATTTGAAATAAATTTTAAATGAATTCATTTGATCCCCCAAAATCTAAATCAAAAGTGATTTTTTATCAGCATTTTGATAGGTGTAAAGGAAACACATTTATAGGCATGGTTTAAAACTAGCAAGGTTCTATCCAACAGGGTTTGATCTAAGGTGATTTGATCAAACCCTCTTCAATTGGAATCCTTAAAATGGAACTTTTTAAGGCTTAAATCATTATATTTTCTAAAAATATGTGATTTCAGCTAAAATTCGTTCCTCTCAGGAATTGTAAACCTCTATTATTATAGCACCCCAATATGAGTGTACTCCTAAGGGAGAGTAATCAGAGCAGTTTTTCTTTTCCATTGATTTCAACGGGGGAGAACAGGTTATATGTTTCCATCAATGACAAAGTGGGAGATTGTTGCAAGTATGACCTAGTTTGGTGGTGTTGTCATTAATGTTGTTATTGATTTTGACACAATTCAGTATGTTGCATATTGTACATGTATGGCTGAGATGCTAGCGAGATGTTGTGATTACATGGAGCTATCTTTATGGTGTTGCAGATATGTTGGTTTGATGAGTTTCCAAGTGCTTTTGAGAAAATTAATATAGAAGAGAAGTTAGAGTGATGAATGTGTTCAGAATGTGCTCTGGTATGTGCTCTACATTTCTCCTATGTTGATCCTATGCTTGCGCAGATCTGAAGGCATGTTGTTGGTATTTTCATGGTAACATATGCTGAGTTTCAAATTTTGGTGAGATGGTACGTGAAAGTTGTGTCCACCGGTATGTGTGTTCTACTAGCAGAGTCAATGTTTTGTGGACTGAGAGAAATATTGTTGCTCTGCATTTTTTCTCAGTTTCATTTCAGATCTTGCAGATCTAGAATATGTTTTGTGAAGGTCTTTTCTATGCTTTGGCAAAGAGGTTTGGAGTTTGGTAATCACAAATTCATGGTTCTATATTCCAATACAGGTTTGCATAGTTCAAATAGTCTAGTGAAATAAATTCAGTGATTGAAGCCTGTTGTTTTTGTTGTGAATGTATCTGGAAGGTTCTAAGATGTATTCTAGTGTATAATGAAGTATGTTGTGGCATCCTTGTTTCATCTTCTTGTTGGGAAGTGTGTGCATCAGCGTTTATTTTTGTTTTCATTAGGTTTGGCTGACCTAGTGTTTACACTTTATTCGAGGAATAAAATTTAATTAAGAAAGCGTTTAGAAGATTCAAGAATATTATTTGTGGTCTTGGTTACATGTTATGTTGGTCCACTCTTATTCCTTTCCACTATGGGAATTTAGAGTTGCCGACCTCATTTAAATTTATGAAATGATGTATTGTGGCTGACCTTGGAGAAAGTTTCTAAAGTTGAGAATAGTATAAAAGCAAGTCAAGTTGTGAAGAATTGTATGACAATGTGATGCAAAGTGATCAAAGTGTGCCACAAATATTAAGAGAATAAGTGTGTGTGAGTGAGTTGTGATAACAGTTTTTAGTGTGTTGAAGGTAGTGAGCTGAAGGTTTTTGTAATCTTGCGAATGTGGTTTAATTGCAGTGGTGGATTTTTTTCTCTTATGTATCTGTAGGTAGTGAGCCTCTCTATTAGATAGTGAGTCCTTTGTAGGAAGTGACCCTTTGTATTTGGACAGTGAGTCCTATTTTGGGCAGTGAGCCTTTGTATTCAGTTTATAATATTTATATTGTGAGTTGACCCTCACCATGGTTTTTCCCTTGTTGGGTTTTCCACATAAAAATATGGTGTTCATTATGTTGATTTACTTTCTATTATTAATTTTCATGCTTATATTTAATAATAGAATAGTGTGGCTGAAGATTTGATAAGTTATAAAGTTTTAATTTTGAATTTGTGTGACAACTGATTCACCCCCCCTCTCAGTTGTCCTAGGTCTGTTTAACATTGGGTCCCATTTTTTTCAACGGGCAAGTACCACGTGGAATGTTTGAAGGACTCAAATGGATTCATATTAAGAATAGGCATTGCTAAAGTATTGGCTGAGACTGATCTAAGATAAAACAACACTAAATTAGAATTGATTCTTGGGCACGCATAAGAAATTTGGGAAATATTTTTTATGGTCGTCAAATCTATCAGGTGTTGGTACACATGGGAAGGAGGAATTGAAGTAAGGTAGGGTACAGGATGATATTCTAAAGATAAATCATGATCACTCCCCATTGTCTTACTATGATGAATTGTAAGTAAATTAATTCCCATGGACGAGTGGGTAAATTTGACACTCCAAGTTTGGTTAAAAGCTAAGCGTGTGGTTAATATGCAAACTAAGCGGATGTTTATCTCAATTGAGTTTTTTGATTATGAAAAAATATCAAACACATGCATTTAATTTTGTGATAATTAATCATCTTGATTGATTATCTATTGATTCACTTCAAGATCGACGACTGAGATTCAAAATCAAGGTAATTGATTGTTTGTGTCCTTACACGAGATTTCTTGGAAAATTAATGCAGAAACTCTCATGTTGTTCTATTTAATGAAGATCACCTACTTGATTATTCTCACCATTTGATTCTTTATGATAATTAAGAGTCTGAAAGTAAGTGTGAATTCAAGATTTTTATTTTTGAGTTGGGTGTTGTCTTTTTTTTGAGAAAATTTGATAAGTTGTTAAGTGTTAAGTAAAAACGGGTAAGGTAGGATTGAACATTAGCTCGGTCTGAAGGTCCAAGAGACTCAACCCTCTTGAGTCTTAGGGTGATTCTCCTCAGAGTGATTGTGATATGTCTGAAATCCTTGTAACTCCAAAGAAGAAAGCAAGAGCTATGGGTGATCCCACAATAGTGGTTTACAATTTTTGGCCAAATTGGACACTAAAATTATTATTTTTAACTAAATCTTCACTTTCGGGCACCTATAGTGGCTAAACCGTGAGGAAATTGAAGATGATGCAAACTAGAGTCTCGTGAAATTTTGTCTATAGATTCTAAATATATTTTTTTCAAAATTTTTGGAATCAGATTGCACTTCTTTTTCCATCTCCCACAAAAACTCATTTTTTTTAGAAAACAACATTTTTAAAAAGTTACCCACACCGTATGACGCATAACTTTTTTTCCATGAAAGATAAGATTCTAATTCTTTCGAATTTAGATTTGTAACTTCAATATCTAGTTCTTCCACTTGGTTAGATAGTTTTTTAGTGAATATTTTTCTTTAATCAAGTTTCAAATTCAAACCAATTACAATTTAGACATAGTGTGATCGTATAACATGTAACATTTTTTGTATATATCGAAATTCCTTTTCATTTTTATTGGATCAAGGACTTCAATATCTAGTGCACTCATATTTTTCAAAAAAAAAATTGATAATCTACTATTTTTCCACATGTGCAAAACATAGACCTTCATTTTTGATGAAAAACCTATGCTTAATAAAACTAAAAAAACAAATACATAATCAAACCAAAACATATTAAAATTATATTTGTTGGATAGCTCGTTCTGAGGACTACCTGATTCCAATTGGGTTTGTGAATTATGCACCATTTTCATGTTCAAATTGAGCTTTGAAGTGAAAAAAATAGGTTTTTTTTGTGTTTCAGGGGGAGAATGAGGAATAAAGGGGGTTCGTACGAACCCCTAGGGGTTCGAGAAAAGCCCTAAGGGTTCACTTGAACTCTGGTTTGAGTGAACCACCCTTCAATATTCTTTTCCCATTGTTTTTTTGGGAGGTAAATATGGGCCCAATAATTAATGGGTTCACTTGAGCCCTAGTTTAGGTGAACCTCTTTTGGGTTCGGTCAAACTTGTAGGTTCATCTAAACCCCTAAAACCAATTTTTTTGCCATGGGGTCATTTTTTCTCAGTTTTCCTTCCTCCATCAAATTGTAAACCACTATTGTGGCTTCACCCCTATCAAGAAGTTTGCATAGGGTGTTCTCAAGCATGCCTATCATCTGAGAAGCTGAATTATCTTGGAGGAATCGGTCAAGGGTATGGAGAAGAAAATTGATAGGCCTGAGAGGGAAGCTGCAAGAAAGAATAAGTATCACTAGGCTTATATGGGACATCATCATTCTCCCATTGAAGTCTTAGATGATTCGTCTGACAGTGGAGATGAAACTGATTCAAGCTACCGCTAGTATCTCATAGCCATGATGAATTTGATCGATTTTGAAGATGAGGTGGTGATGGCTACTCCACTTTCAATAAGGACACCGAATGGGCGTACTTATTTTGTTGCTGAGAAGGAAAAGTAGCATCTCGTTCCTTTTTGAGATAGTGCTCAGTTTTTTGGTCCTTTGTGTTGCTTCGTGGTGATATGGGTCTCTATTTATTTATTCCTTTAGTGTGTATGGTGGCATTTCCCAATTCAGTGTGGACTTGCATGTTTTTGATGCTATGATGGCGATTCTTTTTGAAGACCAGTGGGTCTTCTTTGACTATTAATTTTTGGAGTTTTTTTTTGCCTCCCTCTGCCTACAAATGATTACTTGTAACTAATTAGGGAATATTTTTCACTTTCTGGTGAAATTCATTTTGAAATGAAAGTAAAATGTGAAATGTAGGTGTAATTTAGCTCAATGCTTGTTGTTCCCTTGTCTTATAAAAGGGATTTCAAGGTTGATTACAAGAGAGGTCAGTAGGTAGTTTCCTCTGAAGGGGTTATACATAGAGACAAAAAATGGATATTGAACTTTCTAGTAATATGTTTTTAGAGATAAATTCATTCAATATGTATATGGTTTTATGATAGCAAGGACAATATATAGAGCAGAATAGTATAAATTTTCTACATATTACTCTCCCATGTACAGGTTATACAGACTATGAATAACATAATGAATGGTTATCTTATTTACCTTTGTTGGTTTCCAATGGAGGTGTTGTTCTATTCTTTCTTATCATTTCAATGAATGTATGTAAATTATTGAATATAATGGTGGGTCCAAACTAAATCATGTATGAGGATGCTAGTAAAAAGTGAATTGTGGAAACAATAAATGGGGATATTGTAATGCAATATTTTCAAGGCTTTGGGTATTGTTCGATATAAAATTGTTATCTAGTCATATGGGTATTTATACTCCAGTTGTGGTGACCAACTCAACAACTGATCACAAAAATACAATCAACTTAATTGAAAATCTCCTTTTGGGTGTGTAGGAATCCTAATGAATTAAATTTTCTCTTGTTTAAATTAGTCATTTCCATGAAGGTCAGCCAAATCTTCAGGGTATTGTGTCTATTAAACATTATAGAAGAATCATCTATTTGTTATGTGTTTGATACCTAGACACACCAATATCTGTAAGTACAGTATTTAGGATTACCCTCTTGGTTTTTATAGAGCCCGAAGTGAAGAAGTAAAGGCCTAATAACCCTTACTTAAGTGTTGGAAAATCCTTTCCCTTACTGATAATTGAATTCTGGTAGGTTCATTGGTATGTGTTAATAATAAGTTTGATTCTTAAAAATTAACCAATAGGATAAATCTAATATTTTGAATTTATTGGTTACCAAATATTTAGTTTGAGATAACCTCTAGTCATACATGTCTAATTTTTATGAGCTTCTCCTTATTATTTGTAATCTCCTGGACTATTGTTTTGAATGACTAATAATGGGAGCCACTAGTAGCTAAAATATCATGCCAAGCTTGGTAGATTGGAACTTTGTGAGTGTAATTTTATGCAAAACTTCATCACATAGTTATTATAATTCTTACAAAATTAACATTTGGGCATTTGTAGGAAAAAATATAAAATTAAATAATGCAATACATCACTCAAAATGAAATCATTCTCAATTTTTGAAAGTGAATATTAATGTATTAGGTTTGTCATACACCATAAGTCCTAATATTTATTAATTATTTTTTCCTCATTAGGGAAACGAGGCATTCCACATTGAGGTAGTACTTTTGGTCATGTATTAGCTATGTTTAAATGTGTACAAGAACTTTTAGGATCATATATTCTCATTATTCTATTGTAATATGTGGTGTTACTTATGATAAATTATATTATACATTTAAGATCATGACTACGAGGAGTTACAAAGTGGACTAGGAACCTTGAACCACTTATGATGCAATTTATGGTACATCATAAAACATCATTCTAATGGGAGTAAGTAATAAATAATATTTCTAAATTGGGTGTGGTTCATTATAATTATTTCCATAGTGTTTTAGGACCTTTTTATGCACATGGTTATTCCTTTTCGTTATTTTTTGTGCCTCCTTGAGTTTGTAAGTTGAGGGCTTGAGAGAGAGTCATTGAGAATTTTTCAATGCAAGATCTGTTGGAAGAATGAGAATTTTGTCATTGATATTTTTTTTGGCAACATGAGCACATAGGATAACCACAAGGCATACTATTATCCATTGCAGTGTTACCATTGATGCAACATTGTGTCTTGATGTGGAGATCAAGGTGCATATAAGTCAGAGAGTCCACACTTCTCCACAGATAGGATTATAGCTTTCTAGATTTAAGGAGATGTTGACAAATGTTAATAAATTTTGGATTCCAAATGGCATAGTATTTTGAGGTCTATATTTCTAAATATGGGTATATAGTTGGAGAATTTTTTGTATTAGGTCTTCTGTGATGTTGACCTAATAGGTGTGAAGGTATGCAAAGGTTAAGTAAGTATTGTGGAGTTATGTGGGAGCTATTATAGGTCCATTCCAACCTATTTCAATTTTTTTAAGGATTGAATCTTTGTGTGAAGTGTGTGTGGAAGGATTTTAGCCGAAAAGTCATATTTGTATATTTTGAATGATACATCTAATTAGGCCGACCTAATTGATGTTATCCTTGAAGAAGATATATAAGCTAGATATTTTTTGGTGTTTTTACATATGTAAGACATATATGTGATGCAAATTGACTAAATGTTATGGGAGCATTATGAACCTAAGTTGTGAATGTTGAGAAGAGTGTTAGAGTGATGTGAATGCAGAGGAAAGTAGATTTTTGGATCAAAATAGATAAAGTGTGTAAAATAAGTTTATTGAGCTTCATTGGAACTATATATCATGCATATGATAGATGCAATTGTAATAGTTCAATCTAGGCTATGAGCCACAAAATTTCTTCTATCTCTGTTTCTTTTAGTGGGAAATGAGTCCACTTCGACAGTGAGTCCACCTATATTGAGCACTTCTTTAAATATACTATAATAGGATATAATATATTTTGAGCTAATCCTCACCATGGTTTTTCCCATTTTGGGTTTTCCATGTCAAAATCCTAGTGCTCATGTGTTATGTGATGTTGTTGGATGTTTCATGCTTTCTTTCATTTAATATGTTATGTGGAATGGATGTTTAAATGTTTGAATGGTTTAAAAGAATACTTATTCACCATCCCTTCTCAATATTCCAAATGTTCAACAATTAGTATCAAAGCTTGGTTCCCTGCAAGGAGCTTAACTACTTGTGGAAGCTATTGGAGGTTGAACACATGGGTATTAGAAGGCTACCTACTCCTCCAAAATACATTCCTGCTATTGGATCCATTGAAGAAGATTGTATGCTTGACAAAGATGGAGAACTCAAATTTTCTCTTGAAGATCCTGAAAGTATTAGGGTAAATAGGATTTACCATGCTTAAGTTTGCTTAGGCATAATAATGCATTTAATTATCTAGGTGGTTTTTCCCATGTTGGGTAGTTTTCTCACCCATCACATATTTTCATGCCTTTATAAGGTACTATTGTACATTGTGTAATATATCTCATCAAAATATTTTTCTCTAGTGAAATAGTTGTGTTTCCTTCTCTCATTTTTTTGTGAAGATTTATTTGCAGGTTGTGATCTTTGGCTCAGTGGTTGACACCAACATGGTATATGAGCCTTCAACCTGCCCCTTCTTTTTCCATTTGAAATTTATTGAATTTCAAAGTTGCCTCAATTTCCTATTGTTTGTGATTGAAGAGCCGATTTCACCTATCAAAGAGGTGCAATTCTTGTGTTTTGGTGCAGTTCCTTCATTGGAAGGTGTGATTTTGTGGTAGATAGTGATTTCTGTAGTGGAAATTGAGGGTTTAGGAACTTGAAATTGATAGTTTAGGTCGTGGGCATCTACTTAGGACATGACAATCTCTGTTGAGGTTGCATGAAGTGTGGCGTGAAACTTGTGACAAGTGGGAAATTCCAATTCCAATCTCTATGGAGGGTGTTTGTTGAGCGTGAAGATCCATTGCAAAAGAGGCATGAATATTAGGTGCTTGACACTCAATTTGTGGCCATAGGCAGATGCAACATACTTACACCCATTCTTTGCAAATGCCTCTTCTGAGCACATTTTTTCTTCTCTATAAAAGCGATTCATTTGAAGTGACATTGAATTTTCTGTTAAAGGGTCGATTCCTATTACAACGTTTGGATCTTTTTAGAGAGGTTGTGATTTTCTTCAAAGGTTGTGGTTTATGGGAGTTTTTCTTACCGAGCGTAAGAGTTTGTTGGGAATTCACTTAGGGTTTCCTTCTTTTTTGGTGATTCACTGTGTTTTAACTTGGTTGCAAAAGGTAAATCCCACATTGGCAGTGCAGGATATCTTTCTACTATTTAAATAACATTGTAGTGCCCTTGATTATTTTGAGCAAGTCTCATAGGAGGCCATCTTGCTTGTGTGTTTGGTGGAGTTTCTTAGTGTCAGTATGGAGATTAGGCAATGGGTTGCATTATTTTTTTCACCAAATCAGGTTTAATTTTTTTTGAAAGTTTTTGAAAGCAAGATATCTTTGATTTTTTTTTAAGAATTCAATTATAATTGTTTCTTTGGAGAAAGGGAACTTTAGGCAATGGAGTGATTTTATTCTCACTCATCTTAATGAGTAGAATCTATTGCCATATTTGTATAATGAAGTTCATTTCCAAGCACACATTGTGGGTATACTATTTGGAAAGGATATAGGGGGTGATGCCACAATAGTGGTTTACAATTCCAGTGAGGAAGGAAAACTCACAAAAAATGACCCCAAGGCAAAAAATGTGTTTTTGGGGGTTCGTACGAACCTACCGATTCGAGCTAACCCATAAGGGGTTCACTCAAACCAAGGTTCAAGTAAACCCCTTTGAATCTTGGCCGCCAAAAAAACAAAAATGCATTGGGAAGGGGTTCGTACGAACCCCCCTTATCCCTCATCCCCCCTGAGACAAAAAAAACCTAAATTTTGGCACTTCGGAGCTTAGGTTGAGGATGAAAATGGAGGAATCTTCACAAACCCAACTAGAATCAGGTAGTCCTTAGAATGAGCTATCCAACAAATATAATTTTAATATGTTTTGGTTTAATTGTGTATTTGTTTTTTAGTTTTATTAAACATAGGTTTTTCATCGAAAATGAACGTCTCTATTCTACACGTGGAAAAATAGCAAATTATCAAAAAATTGAAAAATATGAGTGCGAGATATTCAAGTCCTTGATCCAATAAAAAAATTGAATTTCAATATATACAAAAAAAATTATGCATTATAAGTCACGCTTATGCGAATTGTAATTTGGTTTGACTTTGAAACTTGATTAAAAGAAAAATATTCAATAAAAACTATCTAACCAAGTGGAAGCACTAGATATCAGAGTTACAAATCTAAATTGAAAGAATTAGAATTTTTATCCTTCATGGAAAAAAATTTGTGTTATATGGTGAGCGTCACTTTTAAAAATGTTGTTTTCTAAAAAAACTAGTTTTCGTGGGAGAAGGAAAAAAAGTGAAATTTGATTCCAAAATTTTGAAAAAATATTTTTAGAATCTACTAAAAAATGTGACGAGACTCTATTTTCTGCATCATCTTCAAATTCCTCATGGTTTAGCTACTATACATGTGCCCGAATGTGAAGATTTATTTAAAAATAATATTTGCAGTGTCTAGTTTGGCCAAAAATTGTAAACCACTATTGTGGGATCACCCCAAGGCTAGAGTCTTTAGAGTAATTTTTGAGCATATAAATGATGAGAACCTTTTGGATTCACTTGTTCATTTTGAGAGCCCTTATTCTCTTTGGACTTACCTTCAAGAATCATATGGAGATCTTGATACTCCACCATCTCTTGATGAACCTACTTCCAATACCAGTGTGTCTCTTTGTTCTTTAGAGAAGCTAAACCATACTTGTGATCCATTGGAGGCTTTGAGACTTCAAATTATTTTGCAATTGCTTCAGAGCTTTCTGATTCTTTGTCAAAGATAGTTGATCCACCTTCATTAAGTACTTCCATCATTTCTAAGTAATAGGATTCTCATTGTCTTCGTAATTGGGATTCTTATTTGTCGGACACTGGTTCATTGTTCGTGGAATCTCATATTTCAAACTTGAAAGACACATTTGAGTGTTTATCACTTCTATTTGATGATAGTTATGGTACAACTGTTGTCACTCCATCTCAGTCTCTGTAGAATGTTTAGAATTAATTTCCATTGGTACCTGTTTGTCACCTTCTATTGTGATTGGGCATGTTCCTAATTAGTTCGTGGCATCATCTTTCAAGGTCTTGGTGTCACATGAGAAAATTTCAGAGACATTTTCATCCTATATTTGGATTTCACTTGCTAATTCCTATCTACAATGGGAAGCATACCTTCATTTTTACTTAGTTTTGTTTCTTCCAAAAGGGAGACAAATTGTTTGTCGACATTGTATCATGTTTTGTCTTTAGACACTTACCATTTTTGTAGGTGATTACACATTGTGGGGGTGCTATATAGTCTCTCTCTTCCCTCTTATGGGGGGTCATTGATTGTACATACATGATGTATGTAGTCCTTGTGGGGTGTTATTGATTCCTCTGTCCATGCATCACTTTTGTTATCTTTTCTCTCTTTTGGAAAGGGTTTTTTTCCCATAGGTTTTCTCCTTTTCTCTAGTTTTGAGAGATTTCTTTTTTTTAGTTGTAAATGGGTACCTAACATAGTTGTGTAGCTGGGAACCATATTGCATATTCTTTTTTTCATAATAATCTCCCTAAGTGGCACTTAAGGGGGGTTGTTAGGGTAAATAGTATTTACCATTCTTAAGTTTACTTAGGAATAATAATTCAATTAATTATCTGGGTGGTTTTTCCTATGTTGGGTAGTTTTCTCACCCATCACATATTTTCATGCCTTTATAAGGAACTGTTGTACATTGTGTAATATATCTTATCTTAGTATTTTCTCTGGTGAGGGTATGTGTAGGATCATGATGGGCCAAAAAGTGGCAATATGATGGGTATGTGGCTGACGACTTTTTTTTACCCAAAATTGATGAAATGAAAAGGGTTTTTAAAGGAGATTCCCAGCTTTCCACCAATATAAATTATGCTTTACTTTGAATTTAATAAGTAATTATTATTCATTTTCTATTCAAATTATGACTAAAGTCCTGATTGATAGACGATTGAAAAATATCTATAGCTTTCAAACGGTATCATATTTTTGAATCCAAAACATGTGTCACATTCTATGCTTCACGGACTATAAGATTAAAAAAAGAAAAATTGAATATCATAAATTTTTGACCAAGTTAAGGTGGTCGACATTACACATTTTTTATATTTTTAAAAGTTGTAATAAAAATTCATAATTAATTATTTACTTGGAAAAAAATTACAAAAATATGCATCACATAGGACATGAGTCCTGTACTAATATCTAAAAATCTTATAAAAATATTATCATTTTATTATGGTTAGGGTGGTCGACAGACACCTACTTCTTATTTTTCCCTAAAGTTTAAGTACTCTGCATTGAAATTCAAATTTTCACCAAATATATTTTTTTTTAAACAAACCTAGTAGTTTAGAAACTACATTCAATTTTCTATAGATTCTATTCTTACATATTTTTGAAATAATATAGATAACTTATTCAAATTTTTACGTCAAGCTGCCTAACTCTGATTTTTTTGCCACTTCGGGGCATGTTTTTTTCATGATGATCCTGCACATACCTGTGAAATAGTTGTGTTTGCTTCTTTCATTTTTTGTGAATATTTATTTGCAGGTTGTGATATTGGGCTCGATGGTTGACACCAATAGAAAGAACTGAAGGTGAAAACAAAAATCTAAAGAAGGATGTCAAAGAAGTAGATGAATGCATTAGAAAATTAAGAGAGAAAATCAGGAAGTTCAAAGAAAGGAATAAGGAAGTCAATGAAAATTTGAAACAATAAAATGAAACAATCACTTGTCTAATGATGCAAGTTGAAGAAAAGAAAATAATTAAAGAATGCTTGAATGTAATGGTGAAAAGAAAATTTGAGGAATGTATAAGGCTTGAATAAGAAGTTTTAAATCAGAGATCAGATCTAGAGGAAGAAAGGAGTCATGAAGAAAAATTCAAGATGAGTACTACAAAGCTTGATGAAATGATTGCAAATAAGAAAGGAGCTAAAGATTAAGGTTGATTATGGTTTGAGACAGGAGAAATTTCAAATGTAGATAAAACTACAGATCAGCCTAAAAAAAAGAAGAATAATGGAAATTAGATCTAGAATCAAAGGAATGAAGTTGGAAGACCACCGATCAGACAACCAAATGCACAAAGGTACCCAAATTTTAATGGTTTTTGTTATTCTTGCAATAGATTTGGACATAGGTCAATGGAATGTAGAAGGAAAATGAATCAAAATGTTCCATCTTTTTCAGGTCAATGTTTCACATGCAAGTGTAGTGTAGAAAAATGTATCCCTTTACATTTTCACACTTGTTTTAGCCCTCCTAATTAAAATTGGAATTAATATTGCCTTAATTTAGTGTTCTAAAATGTATCCCTTTACATTTTCACACTTATTTGGGCCCTTTTAATTATGTTTAGCTTGATTAGGACTTAATAATCCCTTATGTTCATTTACAAGCCTAATAAATTACATTTTCCAAAGAGGAAACTCAATAATAATTAATGCCAATACATAACACTTTACCTTCAGCAATGTGTGTTCCAAGAATAGGGACATGGGACCCATTTCCCATTGGAAAATGAGTCCTCCCTAGACCTTTGGACCCAAATTTAAATTATTATTTTTTATTATTTTAACATCTCCAAATTCATATTTCAATGTCAGCTTGTGATATTTAAATTTCGGGAAATTAAGGATATGTACCTATAAATACAAGGTCATTTCACTAAGTTTCACGTAGAAATTTTATAAGCATTTTTGGAGAACTTCAAGTGCACTTTCAAGAGTAATCAATACCATTCAAGAGTAGATATATTAGAGATTTATTCTAGCAATCAACATCTATTCATCATGTCAAATTCTTCTTGCATCATGCATGTTTTTGGAGCTAACATTGTGATGTAGGTTTTAAGACCAAGTTCAAGCATTCAAATCATAACTCAAGTACCAAGATCCACATACAAGTTATCCATCTCATGAAAGTTTTAGATCTTCTAAGATCCCCATTATCAAGGTTCATTCAAAGGGTTTGTTGAGTGGTAATATATATCTTTTTTCATTCTTCATTCCCTCTTTCATTTAATTATTTCATTTCAGGGTTTGATTACCAAAATGGGGTTTGACCACTTGGAAAACCCCCATTCACCCAAAAATAAACATTTTTCTCTCATGTGTGTGAGATTGAAAATTTAGGTTGAAGAAGGATTGAAGACCTCTTCAAGAGAAAAATTGAAAAAATTGTCAAAGTTGTAAAATTTGTTGCCAAATCATGAAATCTAACCTACATATCTGATTTTTAACTTTTTGACACTGAAACTTGGACAAATCAACATCAGACACTCCTAAAAGTTGCATAAAAACCTTGACAAAAGACCCATTCACCCATGGGCGAATGAGTCTCAGTCAACCTTCAAAATCTAGCACTTGGTCATTGGTGAACACATTTTTTCCCTTCTCAGATATGCATAAATGGTTTTCTAGTTTTGCAAATATTCATTTTAGCATTGTTGTTTCAAGTGTTATATTTGTTTTTGGAGTTGATTTTCTATTTATAGTTTTTCTCCCAAAAGTGTTGTTTGACCTTGACCCCTTTCTTGAGAGCATCAGGAAATCTGAAGATTCTCACATTGAGTTAATTCACCTAAGGCTTGTTAGTCAATTCTTTATGGGGATATCATTTCCTAATGAATATATAAATATAGGTCTCTCATTGTTCACCAATCCACATATTTGGCACCAACATATTTTTCTTTATTTCATTTTCGTGAACCCAACTTTTGAGCATCATAATTTGCTGATTTTGGAGTCCATTTTTAGCCCTAGATCTAGGTTTTGTATTTGTTTGCATTGTATTGCATTGATTTTCATCTTATTTAGGGTGTTTAACTTGTATTATTTTGTATATCATTTAGGGTTTTAAGTTTGCATTTTTGCATTCTTTAAAATTTGAAAAATTCAAAAATCTTAGTCATTTTACATACTGTTTACTTAACATTGCATCATTAGTAACTTACATCAAAAAATTGAATCAAAATTGTATCTCAAATTAGGTCTTCTTGCTTGTCATTTAGCACTATTTTTCACTTGCATTTAGACCTCATTTTCCAAATATCTAAAACTGTAACCTCTTATCTGAAAGTAGAATTTGAAAACCATAGAAATCACTTTAGAAATATGCAAATTCATTTTTGAAAACCCTAAAGTGAGACCCATTCGCCCATGGGTGAATGAGTCCTTGATTAGGGATTTTTCTAGATTTCTCAGCATCAAAAACATTGTTTCTACATTCTATGTTTTTGCTTTCAGTTTGCTATTTCAGTTTATAGAATTTTTGTTATCATAAATTGTTCATATTAAGCATAATTTTTCAAATTCAATGCATTTTATGAATTGAAAATTGTATCTAAAAGACATCATTTTCAAGTTTTTGCATAGTATAATCAAAAAATTATCTTTCTTCAAATCTGAAAATTGTAATCTCTTTGCATTTCAATTCATTCTTGCATAACAGACATGTGTTTTGGTAACATATGGAAGTCCTTAACATATTTAGTTGATGTTTCAAGTTGTGTTTCTGGTAATGATCCTAATGCAATAGAACCTAATCATGCTCAACCAACCCCTAATGAATTTCCTTGTGAAGTTGACATCTTAGGTGAAGATGATGAAAGAATGCATAATTTTAGAAATAATTGCCTTGAAAACCTTGAGAACAATGCATCATTTTACACTCCCATGCAACAACCAATGACTCCTAATAATCCACCATTAGAGATGTTTTCTCTTTTACATCCTCAGATTGAGTCACAAACCAAGCTTAAACCTCCAATCATGAGTGAACCTATTCTCTCTATCCAAGTGCATACTCATCCATCCTACGTTAATAAAGTTGTCAACACACCCATCAACCTAGAAGAGACTTATGACCAAGGCTTTAAGATCTTAGTTAAAAAAGGATGTGACACAACAAATTAGCATGAGATTCATAAGTTGTTAGAACAAATCCCAATTGAAGATACTAAAGAAATAGGATATCAAGATCCTCCTCCCTCCACATCTTCTAAGGAAACAAGTGTCCTCCACCATAATGATAAATTCCCTCATAAGGATGATAGGATCATTCTAGGTCCTCTTCCTCTTAATCCACCTCAACAAATTGATCAAACAAGTAAGCAATCTAAGCCTTATAAAGTCAAAGAGTTTTCATTCCTACATACTAAAATAGAAATTGAACAACAAATGGAACAAATTCTTCATCTAGGATGGATTAAATTGCCACTTCCTAGTAGAATAAAGAAGCCTACAAACATGAATTATTGTGCATATCATAGAACTCTTGGTCATCTTATTGATGAGTGTTGTGCACTAAAGCTGATATTAAGTGACTTTGCTCCTTCTAACATTTCTTATGGAAACATAATTGGATAGAAATTATATGAACTTTGATCCTTGCCATGTGGTAGGTGTAGGATCATAGCATAATGAATATTACATGTTTTACATTCATTACAAATCATCTTCTATATTGCAAGGGGCTTATTATCACCACTCATCTTGGCTCATCCTTGTCCTACACTTAGTGGGGGAAAGGAGTTAGATAGCCTTTCCTTAGTTTGGAACTTGACATTGTCCCTTTGCCTAGTTTTTTTCCTTCTGCATACGATAAACAAGATTGGGATGCATACAAACTACTATAGGTTGACTTGCATGTGCCTTACTAATCTTGTCTTTTTTTATTTTTCATGTTCTTTGTCTGATTGTATGTGTGTAATGTGATCCCCCATACTATTCTATTTGGCGTGTCTTATTTTCATTCATCTATTTGTACCTACATTCTTCTATATGTTGTAAAACCTTTATCTTTTCTTTTGTCTTTATTTTTCCTTTTGGGGATGACACAAGGTGTCAAGACATTTAGTTCTCTTCCATGTTGGCCCAAAATATTTCCCTTTATTTCACTCTCTATGTGTCATTGTTCAAGTTCCATGAGTTATTTTGGAAATGATGATGTTTTCTAGCTCTATAATATCATTTTAGCAAAGACATATGGTGACCCTAAATTCATGGATCCCTTATGGTTGATTTTTGGATTTCATTTTAGGGGCAACCCCTTTTTCATGGAATAGCTTCATTTGGAAACATATGCTTGACGTAGGGCTTTCCAAATAAGCTCTCATGTCTTATTTAGCATTTCTCATTTTCTATTTTAAATTAATTGCTCATAGTATGGTGTTAGTAATTCCTTTAAAGTGGGGGAATACCTTGGCATTATCATTTTTGAGATATCAGACTATATCTTATGTTTCATTGATCAGTCTTCTTACTTCATGTGATGTGTTTTCTTCTTGCTAGTGTCATTGGGTTTTCTTTCCTTCAAGAGTGCAACCTTTCTTGGCCTGCAAATTTCCTCTTAGTGGTGATGCTACACATTGCATTCCCTATGTTGCAAATCTTTTATCCTAGACTTATCCTCTCTTGGAGACATTAGACACAATGTTCCCTAAGAGGAGACATTACATAAACTAAAAAAAAACCATTTGAACATGTCTTACCCTATTTTCATTTTGTTCATAAGTGTTTAGCATAACGCAGCTTGCTAGAACCTTATGAAGCTCAAAGTTACAACCCTTTTTCATGGCCACCAAGCATAACACACTTTACTTTCCTATGGAGCCATTTTTTTTCATAATTGTTTAGCATATCACAGCTTTCTAAGCCTTATGAAGCTTGAATTTCATATTGTGTGGTGCCTTATTAAAGTTATCGAAGGTATAACTATGGTATGGTGTAGGAGACTAATAATATTCTCTCATTTTCCACCCTTGGAGGCTCACCTAGTGGACAATGGCTTCCACTAGGTCATGTGAGTGTGCATTGTTGTTTGCATAGTGGACAATGAGTTTCACTTGTAAAAAATTTTGGATAAATAGCTGAGGTGTGATCCACAACAAGCTGGATAGTCAAGGCTTGATCCACCCCCCCTTTTTTTTATTTTCTTTCTTTCTTTGAGTCTTTGACATTGTATGATTGTGTATCTTGTCATTGTTGCATACATATATGTTTAACATAGGAATGTGTCTCCTTGTGGCTTTGTTGGTTTTTCCATGAGATCTTAAATATTGGCTCGAGCTTGATGAACCTCCTTGATCTTTGTTGTATTATCCTTCCAACAATTGTAAAAATAGACCTCTCTTCATTGTCTACTTTAGTGTGAGTTTGATGTAGGCTCATCCTCTCACTAAAGTGGGGGATAAATGTACTGTAGAAAAATGTATCTCTTTATATTTTCACACTTGTTTGGGCCCTCCTAATTAAAATTGGACTTAATATTGCTTTAATTTGGTGTTATAAAATGTATCGCTTTATATTTTCACACTTATTTGGGTCCTCTTAATTAAATTGAGCTTTATTAGGCCTTAATAAGCCCTTTTTTCATTTACAGGCCTAATAAATTACATTTTTTGAAGGGAAAACCCGACAATAATTAATTCCAATACATAACACTTTACCTTGAGTAATGTGTGTTCCAGGAATAGGGACCTAGGACCCATTCACCCATGGGCAAATGGATCCTCCCTAGACCTTTGGACCTAAATTTAAATTATGTTTTTGGAGGTATTTTAAAATCTTCAAATTCATATTTCAATGTCGGCTTGTGATATTTGAATTTTGAGAAACTAAGGATACATACCTATAAATACAAGGTTATTTAACTAAGTTTCACATAGCAATTTTATGAGAATTTTGGGAGAACTTCAAGAGAACTTTCAAGAGCAATCAAGATCATTCAAGAGAAGGTATATCAAATATGTATTACAACAATCAAGATCTATTCATCATGTCAAAGTATTCTTGCATCATGCATGCTTTTGGAGCTAACATTGTGATGTAGGTTTCAAAATCAAGTTCAAGCATTCAAAGCATAATTAAAGTGTCAAGATCCACATCCAAGTCAGCCATCTCATGCAAGTTATAGATCTTCTAATATCTCCATTATCAAGGTTCATTCAAAGGGTTTGTTGAATGGTAGCATAGCTTTGTTCATTCTTTATTCTCTCTTTCATTTCATTACTTCATTTCAAGGTTTGATTACCAAAATGGGGTTCGACCAAGGAAAACCCCCATTCACCCAAATAAAAATATTTTTGTCTCTTGTGTGTGTGATTACAGATTTAGGTTAAAGAAGGATTGAAGACCTCTTGAAGAGAAAATTTGAAAAATTTGTCAAAGTTGCAAAAGTTGTCAAAGTTGCAAAAGTTGTCAAAGTTGTTGTCAAATCACAGAATCTAACCTACAAATCTAATTTCTGACTTTTGAACACTAGAACCTAGACAAATCAGAAGCTATAGATCAACATTAGAGGCTCCTGAAAGTCGTAGAAAAATCCTAACAAAATACCCATTCACCCATGGGAAAATGAGTCTTAGACAACATTTAAAATATTCCTTTTTAGTGACTAGTAAACACATATCTGGCCTTAGCTCTGCATTTGGTTTTTTGGTTTTTCAACTATTGAGTTTAATATTGATGTTCAAGTGTTAGATTGAATTTTGGAGTTGATTTTCTATTCTTAGTTTATCTTCCAAAAATTTTGTTTGACCTTGACCCCCATCTTGAGAGCATAAGGAAATTTGCAGATTCTCACATTGAGTTGATTCACCTAAGGGTTGTTAGTCAGTACTTTGTGGGGATCTCATTTCCTAATGAATATAGAAAGATAGGTCCCTTATCATCCCATATTTGGTCCAACTTATTTTTCTTTGTTTCAACAAGAAATTTGGTCATAAACCTAATGAGTGTAGAATTCAAATGATGAATAGCTATAACAATGGTAGCATGGTTCAATCCTTTAATGGTAAATATTACACATGCTATGGATATTGGCATAAAGCTAATGAATGCATATATAGAATGAATGGAAGGAATACTGGTCAAAAGAATGTCATATGTTACAACTACAATAGGCCTGGACATATTTCAAAGTTTTGCAGAAGCATAAATATGAAGAAGGATAATCTAGTAAAGAAGAATGAACCAATACAAAAGATTGATCTGCTAGAAACAAAGAAGGATACATGAATAAGATTTAGAAAAAGAAGGAAGAGACACAAATTAAGGATTAATATGTACCATCATTTGATGCAGATGTTTCCTTCTGAAACTAAGATAAAAACTTTGGCTCGGGGGGAGCTTTAATGAAAATATTTAATCCCCTACTATAGTACCCCTCCTCAAAAGTGAACTAAAAATGCATTAACGAGAAACTTGACTAAAGTGACTACTAAAAATTAAGTTCTACAAAAGAATAAATTGATAATTTAGGCAATTAAATATTATTAAAAATTAATATTAGGCCATATATATATATATTTGATAAAAAGGATTATTGATTTATTATCATAAAGAAATTACCATTTCTGGTATCTTTCTACATTACTTAATAGTGTTATCTTTTGCAAATTTACTAATGGGCTAATTAAAGTGTGGTAGATTCAACATGGAACTTAAAGAAAGAATTGTGAAGCGGATCTACATTATTGGGACCAATGAAATATTTTATGTTAAGCATATGTTAGTTAGTTCTCCTGGCCGGTTACCTCAACTGTTGCTTTTTATAACATTAATTTTGAACAAAATATATAAATGTCTATCATGCAGAAAGGAAAGGGAGAAGGGAATGTATTTTTATTTATTATCAATGAAAGGAAGTGGTAGATCTTTCTTGAGTGGTTTTTCCCCAGTTGGGGTTTTCCACGTAAAATTGTGTTGCTCTCTTTTTTATCTCGGTTCTATATTTTTACCCTCTACTTTATTTTATGGACTGTCTCATTAATTTATTTTATAACTTGAATTTCATATAGAAATGAGGATGAATTTTCCTGTAAAATTAAACCAAAGTTTCTTAGGAAATTCACTTTCCCTACATATTTTTCTTAGATGGAACGGGAGCCGAAATAGAGGGTTGAATTTCTCGTTGAAAGAAAAATATTTTCTCTAGGGTTTGGATTTTCATTGTTACATATTTTTCCTTTCTGTTAATTTGAAGGTCAAAATAAAGGGTAAAAATTTAAAATTACACAGATAAAAAAAATAGTGTTAGCATTTGTTTTCTTATTTTCAAGGTAAAATTACTCATTGCTTAAGATATCTTTGTAGCATGAATTGTTTTCGTGTACAATTTAATTTCTGTCAAATTGGTAACTTAAATGCCCATGCATTCTCTTAATTAAATACAAATTTGAGGTATTCTTTAAAAGTTATCAAATTCAAACTTATGAAAGGTGCTTCATTTAAAACTAATTGGCTATCTCAATTATTTCTCTTCCTCTTTCCGTCAATTGGGAATTCAATGAAATGTAATCAAAATGCTCAATATTTTAATGATTTGGATATATCATGTTTATTTTCAGTCTAGTGTATATATATAGATTTTAGTATAACAAATTTTATGGTTGGTAAGGCCATTTCCTTCTTTACCTTCGCGACATTTGTGCACTTCACTTAGGTGGGTTAAAACTACCACAAAACATATTGGTTACCATCTAATGAACTCTCAAGAATGAATACTAACGTTTTTCATGAGTGATTAGAGATTTTTAATTGAGATGTCTCATTGCCACGTTTTAAGTTAAATGAGCACCACAAAACCCCTTTTTTTGATTCATTACCTCACTCATTTACTGTCAATTCCATTTTTTTTCTTATGAAGGACTTTCATGATTCTTAAATCCACTTTTTATTTCATAATTAAAAATTCTTCCAGTCAAGGACTACTTTAGGGGGGTCTACTCCATCTATGCTAATAAGCTTCCTAGCTCCACCATGATATTCTCCATTGGGAATCTTTAATTAATCAAAATTATTAAGCAAGATATGTCTAAATTTTTGTATGCACAGAAATACACACAGAGCTGCTACTTTGTTTCCCCCAAAACACAAACAGGGGAATACAAATGCAGAATAAACAAAACGTAGAGAGACAAATCTGGGCATGCAATATTTTCCTTTTGTATTAACTATGTTGGAAATGACAATACAAGAAAGATTAAACTAAAACTACTGAAAGATAATTCTAAGCTACGTACTTCAAACTTCTTGAAGCTTCATGAGTTGCTCAACCAGACACACAACAAACTTTAGGAGCTGCTAGGAGCTCAACTAACAAGAGCTACGTAGAGCTCTTCAGAAGCAATCACTGCTCAATCAAAAACAAACAGTTGTTTTTGTTCAGGAGCTTTCAGAAGCTCACACAGAAACATTCTCTGAATCACATAGAGAACAAAGAAAATTCCCTTCAAACTGTTGTTTCTCAAAAATTCAACTCTAACTTAGTCTTCTCAACTAACTGGCATAATCTTCCTTCATTCTTTTTGTCTTTCAACTCATTCCCTCTCAAATTTGAAATTACCTACTAGCATTGAATTGGAATTTAAAAATTCCTAACTTCATTAACTTCTTTTGTAGTCTTCAAGTGCATGTTAGGAGCAAGTGGGGAAGGCTATCCTAAAAAAAATCTTTCAGCTGCAGGCATCAAATGCCCCTGACAAGTAGGTGCCAATGGGAAGAGGCTCAGGAGCATTTAATTTTCCAACACTCCCCCTTGGTCATGAGCTGACAAAACAAGATCAATCATAATCCAAATCAACAATTCCTAATCTGCTCCTTAGGCACTCGAAACTATCCTTGCTCAAAGACTTGGTGAATATGTCTACTAGCTACTACTCAGACCTGCAAAATGCCATTTTAATTTCACCATTCTCAACCAATTCTCTGATAAAATGATACCTGATCTCAATGTGCTTGCTTCTTCCATGAAACACAATTTTTTTCGTTAAAGCTATTGATGAAACATTGTCACAAAAGATCACTATTCCATCCTCTTGTTCTTCCATCAAATCTGCCAAGATTCTTCTTAGCCAAATAGGTTGACATGTTGTTGCATTTGTTGTTATATACTCAGCCTCTGTTGTAGATAGGGAAACGATGGGTTATTTCTTGGAAGCCCATGAAATGACTCTCGAACCCAAGTGAAACACATAGCTTGATGTGCTCTTCCTATCATACAAACTTCCTGCCCAATCACTGTCTATGTATCCAACCATCCCAAAAACATTTGTTGTTGTGTACAAAATGCCATATCCTTTGGTGCCATTCACATACCTTAGGATTCTTTTACCTGCTTGCCAATAAGTGTCTCGTGGAGTCTCCATAAACCTGGAAATAAGACTCACACTACATTATATCAGGCCTAGTTGTTGTTAAATACATTAAGCTTCCAACCAAACTCTTATACATGCTCGGATCCACATTGTTGTTGCAATCTTCCTTGCTCAACTTCAGACCTATGGTTGTTGGTGTTGGGGCAGGATTTCTTTCAAGCATCCTAAATCTCTTCAAGATCTCATTTGCATATTTTTCTTGAGAGATAAATATACCATCATGCATTTTTTTTACTTTTATGCCTAGAAAATATCTCAAGAGACCTAACTTTGTCATTACAAACTCTCTTCTCATGGCCTCTTTAAAATCAGCAATGAGGAAATCATCATCCCCAGTAAAAACTTAATCATCTACATGTAAGACAACAATCAAAACCTTACCATTTGTTGCCTTGATGTAAAGAGTGGGCTCACCATCATTTTTTATAAAGCCATTTCTCATCAAATATGAGTCAATCCTACTGTACCATGCCCTTGGAGCTTGCGTCAGCCCATAAAGAGCTTTCTTCATCCTATAGACCTTGTGTTCTTGACCCAGAACTTCATATCTGAATGGTTGATCCACATAAATCTCTTCTTTCAACACTCCATTAAGGAAGGCGGACTTCACATCCATTTGAAATACCTTCCACATGTGTTGGGTTGCGATTGCTATGACTTCCCACAAGATTTCCATTATTGCAACAGGGGCAAATGTCTCATTATAATCTCTCCCAAACTATTGTTTGTACCCCTTGACAACTAATCTTGCCTTGTGTCGGTCTATCCTTCCTTCGGCATTGCACTTGTTCTTGTGGACCCTTTTCACCCCAATAACTTTCTTGTTGGGAGGAAAATCAGTTAACTCCCATGTGTTGTTCCTCTCTATTGCATCTATCTCCTCATCCATCACCTCACACCATTTCTCCTCTTTCACAGCTTCTTTAAAATAAATTGGATCACTATGAGAAAACAATGCAAAATTCACACTCTCATCAAAATCTTCATCATACCTTTCATTTTGTTAGATCTCCCTTAGACTCTTGGTCTTCTTTGGCATTAGGGAGGCGAGAGGTGGTTCTAAACTTTTACTGATGTTGTTGTTGTGCTGAGTAGGTAGGTTCAGGAGTTGTCGGGAGCTTTTAGGAGCTCTACTAGCGATTTTAGGAGCTCTTCTGGAGCTTTCAGAAGCTCTCAAGAGCTCTTCAGGAGCCAATCTTCAAGCACTTTCAAGAGCCAATCTTTCGATTGTCTCTGGCTACTTGCCTTTCTATCTGCTCACTTCAGGAGCTTTTAGGAGCTATCGGGAGCTTTCAGGAGCTCAATCGGTAGCTTTAGGAGCTAATCCTTTGGCTAACTATGATAGTCTTCTTGACTGTCTTGCTAACTATCTTCCAGCTTCAAGAGTCATAAGGAGCTTTCAGGAGCTCTCAGGGGCTCGTTTGACGCTTTCAGGAGCAACTACAGGCTCTTCTTGTTGAACTTCATGTTCTATCTCTACTTCTTCAGGAGCTGTAAGGAATGGTTCTGAGCTATCAGAATCTACCACTCCATCCCATGACTTGTCTTCTAGGAACTCCATGTCCCTACTAATGACTATCTTTTTGGTGACTGGATTGTATAGTCGATAGGCTTTGGACTCTTCATTATAGCCCGTGAAAATACATTTTTCACCCTTGTCATCCAATTTCTGCCTCTTTTCCTTGGGCACGTGTGCATATGCTACACACCCGAACACTCTCAAGTGCTCAACTGTCCACTTGCGATTTGTCCATGCCTCTTGAGGTATCTTATCATGGACTGTCTTTGTTGGACTTCTATTAATCAAATAAATAGTTGTTGCTACAGTCTCTCCCCAATATTTAGTTGGGAGTCCCTTTGCTTTCATCATGCTCCTTTCCATCTCAACAATGGTCCCATTCTTCCTCTCAGCCACTCCATTTTGTTGTGGAGTATAATTGGTTGTTAGCTCCTTCTTGATTCCATTTTGCTTGCAAAAATTCACAAAAAAATTAGAGGTATACTCTCCTCCACGATCTGATCTTAGGACCTTAAGCACATATCCACTCTCCTTTTCAACTTGGGCCTTAAATAGCAAAAACTTATCAAAAGCTTCAGATTTATGTTGCAAAAAATAGACCCATGTCTTACAGTTGTAATCATCAATGAAGGTCATAAAAAATCTTGATTTACCAATAGAAATGATTTGCATACAGCCTACCAAATCTGTGTGCACCAGCTCCAATGGTGCTCTTGCCCTTGTAGAATTGTCTGATTGAAAGGGCTGCCTATGTTGCTTGCCTAAAATGAAAGCCTCACATCTAACAATAGGATCTACTATTCTTGGCAAACCATCAATAATTTTGTTCTTGGACAAAAGACTCAAACCAGCATAGCCTAAATGTCCATACCTGAGATGCCATAGCTTGGAGGGGTCTTGAATGGTACTCTTGAGCGATACATGATGTACTGTTGTACATTTTCCATTCATGAGAGATGCAGAAACGGAATGAGATGAGAAACAAGTCTCAATCTTCAAGGGAAACATCTGATTCTTTTTCATTTGGATTGCTGCAAACACATTAGTCCTAGATCATTCTTGTCATAAATGATGCATTGACCCTTCTCCATCAGCACTTTGCATCCATTTTGGATTAGTTGTCCAACACTCATGAGGTTGTGCTTTAACCGAGGAGCAAGAAATACATTTTGTATCTCCTTCTCACCTTGCTTGTTGCGGATCATAATGGATCATCTTCCAACAATAGGAACTACTCCATTGTTCCCCATTCTTATTTCAGACTATACATGTTTATCAATGAAAGAAAAAAGACTTTCATTACCACTCATGTGGTTGTTGCAACCGTTGTCCAAATACCAGACTTTGAGGCTTCCTTCTTCACCAATGTTGCACATGATGAAGGTTGTGGACTGGTTCCTTTCAGCCACATTTGAATCAGCCACATTTGCATTTTGCTTTGATTAATCACGCTATTTTTTCCAGCATTCACTCGCATAATGCCCAAACTTATGACAGTAGTAGCATTCAACATTTCTCTTGTCATTCTTCATATTATAACTGTTGTTCTTCCTTCCTCTTCAGGAGATGGTCTAAGAGTTGCTCACTCTCTCTTGGTTGTTTGCTCGTGCCGAGCTATCTTCTCCAGCATTACCATGTCCCTGGATCTCCATCTACAATGTTTGGAGTTGTTTCTACCTCTCCCCCTTCCTCTTTCATTCGACTAAGCTTTAAAAGCTTGCTCTTGAGAGGAACTTGCAGACCTATTTAGGCGTTGCTCATGGGTTTGCAGAGAACCCATCAGCTCATCAACAGACAACATTGTGAGATCCTTTTCCTCTTCAATGGAAATCACCACTACATTAAACTTCGTGGGTAAGCTCCTGAGGATTTTCTCCACAATCCTCTAGTCTTCAAAGGCTTCTTCATTCACTCTTAGGTGGTTTATCAAACCGGAGAGTCTTGTGTAGAAAAATGAGATGGACTCACTGTCCTTCATTTCAAGAGTTTCAAACTCTCTTCGAAGCATCTGGAGCTTCACCAATCTAACCTTATCAGTTCCTTTGTAGTTCGTCTGGAGGATTTCCCAAGCTTCCTTTGCATAGTTAGTTGTTATTCTGGGAAAAATGGCCGTTGTCAAGGCTGCTTCTATTAAACTCAATTCCTTAGCATCTTTCCTCCTCAACTCCTCCAACTGGTTCTTGTTATTTGTGAGCACAACATATGTTGTTGGGTCAGTTACATCATTGAATCCATTGACCACAGACTCCCACAAATCATTGGCGACCATAATGGTCTTCATCTTCTTTTCCCAAACATCATAGTTCTATCCATAAAGGATGGTGGCTACTGCTAGCTCTTTCCTTCATCTCCAGCCATGTCTCCTACACAGAAAAAACTCAATACCCAAAAAAAAAAATGCCCTAACTCACGAGGAAATGGGGCCTATGGCTCTGATACCATGTCTAAATTTCTGTATGCATAGAAATACACATAGAGCTGCTACTCTATTTCCCCCAAAACACAAATAGGGGAATACAATGCTGAATAAATAAAATGCAGAGAGACAAATTTGGGCATGCAATATTTGCATTTTGTATTAACTATGCTGGAAATGACAATACAGGAAAGATTAAACTAAAACTACTGAAAGCTAATTCTAAGCTACGAACTTCAAACTTCTCAGAGCTTCATGAGCTACTCAACCAAACACACAACAAACTTCAGGAGCTGCTAGGAGCTCAACTGACAGGAGCTACATAGAGCTCTTTAGGAGCAATCACTGCTTAATAAAAAACAAACAGTTGTTGTTGTTCAAGAGCTTTCAGAAGCTCACACATAAAACATTCTCTGAATCACATGGAGAACAAAAAACATTCCCTTTAGATTGCTGCTGCTCAGGAATTCAACTTTAATTGAGTCTTCTCAACTGACTGGCATAATCTGCCTTCATGTTTTTTGTCTTTCAACTCATTCCCTCTCAAATTTGAAATTACCTACCAGCATTGAATTGGAATTTAAAAATTCCTAACTTTATTAACTTCTTATGTAGTCTTTAGGTGCACGTCAGGAGCAAGTGGGGAAGGCTATCCCTAAAACAATCTTTCAGCTGCGGGCATCGAATGCCCCTGAGAGATAGGTGCCAACGGGAAGAGGCTCAAGAGCATTTAATTTTCCAACAAGATATTCTAAATTTGTTGTACCTATGACATTTTCACCGCTGCCAGAGGGTCCCAATGACACATTTCTCGTTTCATCCAATAGAACATTTTTTTTAACAACTGTAATTTGTGGATCTTCTTTAGGCCCTCTAAAGGTGACTATTATATTTGTAATTAAGCCACTATTTTCTAGATTATGATGGTTATGAATGAAAACAAAGCTTCTTTTCCCATGCCCAATCGATCTTTGTTTGCCCTCAATGGTCTGTCAAGTCCTTAAAAAGATTTTATTCATGTCTTGAGCATGTGCTTTTAAATTTTTGTCAATTGAATATCTTTCTCCCTTGTGCTTCCTTTGTGGTTAGGTAACGTTTCCATTTTAGCATTCGCGATACCTTGAAGCTCGATTTGATAAATATGAATCATTTAATATTGATCCATTCATATTCTGATTTAAAGTACGTTGTGATCTCAAACACAAATCTAAGCTTCATTTTCGCAGAAGGAATTTTGGATTTGTTACACCAACAATTCCCTACTTAAATGCCTCCCCAATCAATTTAGGTTAGTTGGATCTCATTCTGAGCGCGCGTCGTGGCTGCAGACGTAGATATGCATCCACATAATCAGGAAACTTGAACAATTTTAGCCTGTATAAAATATTTCTGTTTTCAGTATCACGTAGCTGTTCATTCAACCTAGCAAGACTAAATAGTGTTGTGACTTTATCCCATGGTAACTCAATTGGAAAACCACCTTCTTCTAGTCGATGGAAGAATTCCATATCCCTAAAGCACACAAGAAAGCTGCAGAATTGGCACAATAGGCATAAGATGCCTGAGAACTATGCTCGTAGGAAATATACATTTCATCCGTTTTAGGTATCCATTTGTCCTTGCAGCCTGTTTATGCAATATGTTTTAGGGACTCTATGGATTAAGGAAAAAAGCATTCATATATAGATGGGTTTCAAATGGTAGTTAGAGGAAGAATCAAAATTATTAGTTTTGATCAAGGATATTTTTATTAATAGTTTTCCTTATGAGGGATTGTTAAAGTCAAAGTCTAAAGTTAATCATTGATTTTCTTTATACTTTTCATACATCATGATCTTTACACTAATTGAATACCTTTTTAATTTGAAATTTATACCAGCTGAAATTCATTGGTATAATGTCTATTTCCATAATACAGTAAATTGTCTCTAGGGTTAAACATAAAAATATATATTTATATAAAAAATAAATATCTATTATTATATTTTATTCTTTTGAATACTTTCAATTCTTTTAAGATGATAGTATTTGAATCAAGAGCTTGATAATGCATTTATACAATTTGATAACAACTCAAATAGTTTGGTAAAGAATAATATTGGATTTCTTTTCTCGAGTTATGAGATGTTTAAGAATTATGTTTGGTGGCACTATTTATAATTATATTGTTTGTTTCAAATTAAATGTAAAAAAATATTAAATATATTTAAGCATGTATGTTAATATATGCATATACTTCTCGAAGACATTAGAGAGAAGAAAATCCCTTTGTTGATTAGGTTTACTTGAAGACATTAGTTTAAATTTTCTTTCATTTTAAATATTGGATAGATTGAAATAATATCTATCTTGTTAGATTTCTCTTGTTCAATTGTTGAGAATATATCATTATCATTATTGATATTATTATTACATTGCATAACCTTAAAATAAGTGTAAGTAATTATATATGTTTCAAGAGAGAATTATATATTATTATCATTATAGATATCATATTATTATTATTATTATTATTATTATTATTATTATTAGTTTTATATACAAAATTTGAGTTCAAAAACCATATGTTCCATACAGTGTTTTAATCAATAAATGTTAGTATTTTATCAATTACACATTTTGTTAGTGATAATGTTTTTGAGATATAAACGAGTGTGGTATCTTTCACTCACTCTACTTAATTTTGCTTCAAAATTTAGCTATTTAGATATGCTTTATTAGTTCATTTGAGTATGGGCATTACACCTACCAAAGAAGAGGTATGGATGCTTCTACATTAAGATATGTGATGTACATCGACATGCTTGATCTATTGGTGAAGATTGTGACAGAAAATATGATAATGTAGAAGTTTGTGGAGCATCAAAAGTTGACTATGCATATAGATAGAGGTTTGACAACTTCATTGTTTAAATAATTTAATGCAAAATTAGGTCAAATTCCAAGAGTTATTGTTAGAAATCTGAAATAGATTGAATAACCCAAGAACTTTATAAGAGAAAATCAAAGCTACATAAACTAGAAAAGCATAAAGAATGCACACCAGAACTCCGAGAGATTATGCAATGTCAATATGAAAAAATTGCATTAAAAGCTCCAAGATAAAAAGATACAATGCAAATATGCATGAATGGATGCAAGAGTATTGCAAGAATGGATCTGCAAATACAAGCTAAGTAGTGAGTTTATATAGAACTTAGGAGAGGAATTAGGTGGCAAATCCAACCAATAGGAATCAACCATAAAAAGTGGAGATGCTCACCAAAAGTGGAAAGTAGTTTCACCCTTTAAGGAAGGGAACAACTCATCACTTATCTCCTAGTTATTATATAATAAACTCACTTTATTATCCTAAGAAAGATTAATTAAGTGTAGGAAAAATCTAGGACTAAGGGAAAATAAATTAACCCACTAGGAAAATAAAAACCTACACCAACACCCCCCCTTAAGTACAGCTTAGGAGGATGTTAAAGATGATGGGTCCTAACAAATAGGCCATTCTAGGTACCCATGTACAAATAAAAGAAAAGGAGAAAACCCAGTGGGACAAAACTCCTCCCCAAAAGAGAGATGAAAATAAGAAAAGAAGGACTAAGTATCCCCCCATAGAGGTCCAATGGTAGATGCTTGAAACTGGATGGAGAAGATAGTCCACGATCATCGAACAACGTTCCTTCCCTTTGGAAGAAACACAACCAAAGGTGTATACACACTATCTCTAAAGTCCTAAAAGAAATATGTAGGAAGAAAGTGTAGAATAAATGAAGTCTCTGAAGTCAGCTCAAGTATCCCCATTTCGATGTTGAAAGCTACCATAATCAAATCAGGTGTTCTAGGCCACACTACTGAAGTTGAAAAATCAAAATCTCCTAGAGATTGATGTAGAACATAATTCAAAGACTCGAGTATCTCCTTTGACGAAGTCTTCTCCAAATGATAATCCAAAGTATCCACACTCATATCAAACTTTGATGAATGATCATGTAGAGAATGAACAAGAGGGTCAAAGTGTTCCCTCACAACAAATGAAGAAGAATCATCTTCATCAAAGAGAAGATGAATACACTTAGTAGTATCTCCCAAGTCTACAATATGTGTCTCCATAAACACGTCTAAAATACCTATGAAGACATCATCTAAAGCTAAATCAAGAAGACTATAGATATCTTGTTGCAAGAAGTCATTGGAAACTTTCGAAGAAGCAACTCTAAACTCTGAAGTAGCAACAGTAGTTGCAAGGACAAAAGAGTGGTCCTCAAAGAGAATTCCTATGTCCTCAATAGTTTCATCTAGATCCAAAATGAGGGACTCTACAAACAAACAATAGATGTTTGGTAGAAATTGATCCCAATGAACTGAATCCAAAGAAATAACTAATCTTGTTGTAATTGAATCATTGGAGGCTCTTGAAGAATCATCTCTAGAATTTGAATCTACAACAAGTGATGTCAATGTAATCTCAACATGAGGATGAGAAGCAAGAGAATTATTTGTGTCATCTAAAAGTTCAAGAAATGCATAATACTTAAGCTCCTATAAAGTATCATCATAGGGTATATTATCTACATCATCAAGTGGAATGAGGCAATCTACAATAGGATCATCTGGGAATGGAGAAACATGAGGGTCTCCAAACATCTTCCAAATCTTGGTCTAAATTGTGCGCTGACATTCAATGCCATCTATGGATAATAGAGTGCCATAATCAACATGACAACCAATTATTCCTATTACATGATCAATTCTATTACCCCAAGCATTCTTATAAGGTGTGTCTGGTTCAGGAACGAGTTCATAAAGGTAAGAAAAAAAATTTAGCCATCTGAGATGGGTTAAAATGTTTTTTTTCCAAGACTTATAATTAGCCTTATCCAAAACTGTCACAGAAGGATGAGTAGAAAAACCCATGATACAATCCTCAAATGATTACAAAAGAACACCAAAAAAGAACATAAATACACTCCCACCCTTTTCACTAGTATCCAAGATCACCCCCCCAAATATTATAAGGTTGGCACTTTATAATTTAGTGCATTTACAAAGCCTTTTCCAAGATACAATGCTCAATAGGCTCAAAATAGCCAAATTTACAAATTTTGATGAAAAATGAACCTAAGAAAAGGTCTAAAAAAATTAGCTTTATGAATATGTATTTCTCTTCAAGACCTTTCCAATGCCTATTTGTTTTTGAAAATCGGAGCAACAGGGCGAAAGTTATGGCTTGTTGAAGAAATTGGTACAAGGCAGCTTCAACCTAAAATATCTGGTACAAGATGGCAAAAAATCTTCTCAAAACCTCTATGCATGGAAAGTTCTCATCTCCAACTTTCCAATGATATCTTATTTTTTGAAATCCAATGCCTAAAGCAAAAGATATGAATTTTTAAAAAATTGGTTGAATTTAGCCTGTAAGGAAACAATTTTTCTAGCAAAAATGTTTTATTTTTTATTTGATTTTTGAAAAATCTGCTCACTGTTTGTAGGCAATAACAGAAACTCAGAAATATTTTTAAGCTAAGAACAAAACCCAAAAATCATTTTTTGATCCAGCAAGCATAAAATGAAAAAATGATTTTATTTTTTTTAACCTTCAATAGGAGAAAAATGATGCGTGACGCTTTTTGTACAAAAATTTTCTTCAGATATGTGCAAGATATGAAAAAATTGAAAGATACTTAGTTGAGATTTTAAACCTCGCTACAAAATCCAGAAATCATTTTTCTAAAAAATGAGTGGAAGCTAGATTTTTTTTAAGCAAAAAACAAAACGGCTCCAATAAAACACGAATTTCTTCAAACCCCTGCCTACAACTGTGTCAAATGATCTCCAATTTGGATGAAACAAAAGCCAAATCTGACTTTCTCAAGCCTTCTAGACATGTTGTAACAAACAAAAATGTTGTCAGTATAACTAGAAATGCTGCAATCACTCGGATCTCACAAAACACACATGCAAAATAAAGAGGTAATTAAATCTTTGCAAATCCTTTATGATTCTCCAGATCATTCAAGAATGCAAGAGAACAGCGTACGGGAGTTTACAATATTTTTACAAGAAACTCATTCTCTCAATCAAGAATCTAAGAACTTAGATTTCTCAAAACAAAATCTTTGATGTCATGTTAGAAATCTGAAATAGATTGAATAACCCAAGAATTTTATAAGAGAAAATCAAAGCTACATAAACTGGAAAAGCATAAAGAATGCACACTAAGACTCTGAGAGATTATGCAATTATCTCAATATTGTTGGATCTCTGTTGTGATCATATGGTTTTTCCTTGATGACAAAATACATTTAAGTTGATTCTACTTGTTGCCTATTTCATATTAGTTTCTCATGCTTTATCTTGATACAAATTTATCTATATGGTTTACTTGTCTTGGTATTCAGTGGACATCATAATCTTAATTTCTTATGATACTAATCTATCTGAGCTTCCTATAAGACTCAAATTATCTTATTTGTACAAGAAAGTTCATATCGGCATGAGAATGCCAGGATCTCCCTAATCCATTTTGCTGTTAAACGTCTGTGTTGCCTATCGGTAAGACATTTTTGATGTCATGTCGATTGGATTTTTTCTTTCAGGAAACTTTCGGCAAGACTTCTCTTTTGTTTTGGCGACACAAAGGGATCATATCGGCATAAGTTATACCATCGGTATGTGGTCACAGCGAAATTGCTTTGTCTCACCGATCGGAGGTTGAATGGGAACAAAATCGACAAGAGTTTAAGGCTTCGGTGAAGGGTCACAGCGAAATTGTTATGTCTCACCAACCATATGCATGTGGAAGTCTTTCGGTGAGACATTCTCATGGTTTCAGCGACCGGCGGTGGATGGATTGGCTTATTGGTAAGAGCTTGTGATATTCGAAGGGAGGTCTCAGTGATTCCATCGTGTCTCACCGACTTATGCAAAGGGTTATTTCGCCGACACTTTTGTAGCATCGGAGTGTTGTCATAGCGAGCCCGTCAGGTCTCACCGACGAAGTCTAATGAGTGGCTTTCGGCGAGAGGTTTGTGTCGTCTTAGCGAACAGGTATGAATTTGTGGTGTTTCGGTATAGCGAAGTTTTATCTATATGAGGTCTCCTCGAGAGCGATATGTTACGGTGACAAGGTTGATCACAGGGGTTCTCAGAAAAACAAAGACTTATCTACAAGTTGTCTCCCCGATTATGAATTGTCTCAGCGACACCAGATGAAAGTATGATGAGGGAAAACTTTTTGAGATTATTCTTTTTGACTGGGTATCGAACCCTAGCCTGGCTGCCATCATGAGAGTAAGATTTTCTTTTTCTCACTGCTATTTTTTACTGTTATTGCTAGTTGTAACAGATTCATCAGTGGATTATGGAGGCTTTACTTGATGCGTTTATGGCTGGATGCTTGGTAAAGATAGAAATAAATCATGCACAGCCTCAAATGGTAACTATTTTGATATTAAATTTGCACATTCAAGTAACATGCTTTACTAATCATGATTACTCCTAGGAAATGGTGAATTTCTGGTCATTTCAAGTGTGAATCTGCATGCATTGGCACCGTTTGACTATCAAAGTTTTGTTACATCGTGTCAAGGTATTTACAGCCTTCTGGATAGGTGTTACTCCTGCAAACATTTACTATTTGGCATCTTTCTTCCTGAAAATAGTATGAGGTTTCAGTTTCCTTTTGACCTCGTATTCTTTCAAGATCTTCTTTATGGCAGACATACTTAAAAATATTGTATAAAAACCAGTGTCAAAAACTTTGTAATCTCTCTGGTTGAAATTGGGGAATATTGTTCTTTGGCTGTATCAAAAATGTATTGAAATACTTTGTATTAAAAATCTGAAAAAGAAAAGATGTAGAGATATATTGTAAATTTCTTATCTATATAGTATTTTAAGGATTCAGTTATTGAATCTTTAAGGTATTATGTAGACGAGAAAATAGAGAAGCTTGTGCTTAACTGAAAATAGAGAAATCCTCTAAGATATTATTATTATTCAGAAATATAATTTGAGGGGTTGGTACTCCTTGAGATAGTTATCTCTAAATGAGGGGTTGGTGCTCCTTGAGTGGGTGCTCTAAAATCAGCCTATAAGGCATTGTGAACAGTTGATTAAATGATTAAGCCTGGAAGGCATTTTGGGAGTGGTTTTTATACCCCAAGATGGTTTTCCACTCAAAAAAATCTTGTGTCTCTTTGTTCATTTGAGTTCTCGCTGCTTTACTGTGTTGTTGTTTCAGTTCACTATTGAGTTATTGCTTTTCTCAATTCTGTTTATGAATGATTACATTCAATTCATGAATGCATTAATCGGAGTAATATTGAGATCAAATCTGAGCTATGTTTTGAATTTTTGCAAATTGGTCAAAACTATTAAGACATTGATTCACCCCCCCCCCCCTCTTAGTGTCATTTTAACTCCAACAAATATGACAAAATTGCATTAAGAGCTCCAAGCTGAAAAGATACAATGAAAATATGCATGAATGGATACAAGAGTATTGCAAGAATGGATGCAAATATAAGCTAGGTAGTGAGTTTATTAGAACTTAGGAGAGGAGGAGGTGACAAATCCAACCAATAGGAATCTACCATAAAAAGCGAGGATGTGACCACCAAAGTTGAGATACCTAATTAAAAGTGGAAAAGTAGTTCCACCCTTTAAGGAAGGGAACAACTCGTCTCTTATCTCCTAGTTATTAAATAATAAATTCACTTTATTATCCTAGGAAAGCTTAATTAAGTGTAGGAAAAACCTAGGACTAAGGGAAAATAAATTAACCCACTAGGAAAATAAAAACCTACACCGACAGTTATAAGTGATTTCACTTAACCAAATTCATTTACAACAAGCATTTGAGAAGAAGCAGAGCATCAAAGAAATTATTTGGAGTGGTCAAGGAAATTTGTAATTTGGTGTGTTCAAACCCCAGTTTGGGAAGCGAAAGAAAAGGTATTTACAATCTTTTTTTTTCCCTAGTTTCATAGAGAACTTTGTTTGAAAGTATTTTGAATTCATTTTGCAATGGAAACATCGAGGGTAATTGAGGTTAATGAGAAGCCACAACCTAAATTTGAGAAATACCCTCCTAAATCCATAGAACATGACCCATTAGTTATTTTTGCATGTTATATACAAATTTTTGACAACAAATGATATAAGAATTCATATTCATGGAAAGATAGAGGATTTGATCACATTTGTTAGAGAGATGTATGGGAAAAATGAACTTTACTAGAGATAACTTTTTCCCTAAAACCAAAATACTAAAAACTAGTCACGAAGAAACTTAATGTATGGCAATGGTTTCTAATTTTTTTCTTTGATTACAAATGGGTTAGGTTGCATTAAGTCTCATAGAATTCATGGCAATTTTTTCTAGACTGAAATTCCTAGGATGATTAAAAAAAATGTGATTAGAGAGGATATATGTCTATGTTCCACTGGACTTGTTCCAGTACGAAGATTAGTTAAGAATGAATTTGTCATGGAACTCGTAGGTGCAACTTATGGAAAGTTGGATCTAATGGAAAAAAATATCATAAATCTAACTATGAAGTATGTAACTATGTTGATTGGTTACAAAATTTATTTCACAAATAGAGAAAACTCCGTATTTACCATCGTAATCATTGTTGCATATGAAATGGTGGAAAAAGGGGTTTATTATGATCTATATGAATTTATAAGACATCAGTTAATGGATAAATTAAAAAAATCAAAGGAGAAGAAGTATCCATTCAAGTATGGAACCTTGGTTGTATGTCTACTTTTCTATTTCTTAAAGGAAATCCTCAGAACTAAAAGTGTGGAATGGTTGCAAGGTCCGTTGTTCATTAGATTGGGGAATTTATGAGAAGTCTTGGTAATATAGAGGAACAATATGAGGCTCTTGTTTCTTTCTTTCCAGTTCTTCAAAAGAGGATGCATGAAAGAGACAAAATTCCTAGGAAAATGGTAGAGAAGTATTAGAATGATATCACATTCCTAGTATCAATAGATGAGTGCATCATGGAAGTAGTAGAACCAAGGATAGTGTGGATACATGAGTTGGGAAATGAGATCAACAAACAAGAGATTAATAGTTTGGTTGACATTTTGTTGAGGAGTCCAAAAGATACCACTAAAAAGCAGTAAAGGCTAAGGCAGAATCAAGTGTTGTGGGTGGATCCAAAATCATAAGATCCGGGTAGAATAGTTACCACTCCCTCTATTCAAAAATTCCTCTGGACCAGACATCCCATTGGAGAAAAGAGGAATTAAGTGAAAGTCCTTCGATAAAGGAGAAGTCCTCCAACAGTGCACTACAAGGCCCAAAAAAGAAAAGACTAGTCCTAATAACACCACATACATGCCATAAAGAAGAGGAAAAAGAAAAAGGTAAGAGAAAAGAACATAAGTGTCAACATTGAAGATGAATAAGAAGAAGAAGGACCCTAGTTGGTATTAAAGAGAAAAGAGGAAGCTTCATAGAGTGGATTCAATTAAAAGAAACAAAAGGTAGATGTTGTGGATATAGATGAAGAAGAATAGATAGAGAAAGAAAAGAGTAAATTTTTGATCCACATGCTAGGAAATAAGGGAGAAGCTGCAAAGAAAGGGTCTCTAGAAAAGAAGAGCAAAGAAGAAACAAAGAAGAAGAATATTTTGGATGAAATGAAGAAGCAAAAGAAAACACCTTTGGTAAGAGCTCGCAGTCCCATGAAGATGCACTTGTTAATGGAATGTTACAACACAATATGCTTGCAGAAATTGCAGCTTTGTATGATAGAAGATGAGTGGATAAAGCCACCATTGTTGAGGAAATCATTAAGTACATTATTGTTTTAGAAGTTGATATGAAAAATATTGAGAATAAAATTCCTATGGAGCTATGGAATGTCTTGGTAAAGAGAAGACAAGAAGCAATTGAAGAAGGAAAGATAAAAGAATATGCTTTAGAGAATATTGGTTCTCCTTTGTCTGGGGAAAACAAAGCCATATTGGCTCAATTATACAACATAGAATTTAGAGTGAAGAAAAGGGTAACTACCCTTATGGGTAGAGATAAAGGTGAGTTTGAAAGGCTTTGGAAGGAGATAGTTGATAAAATATCAAACATTGCACAAAAATATGGTATGACTTCATAAGAAGATACTTACTTTCGAAAGTCACTATAGGAGAAGAAGCATAGGATATTGATGCTCAACATGAGCATGCAATAGATGAATGGTATACACATGACAATGATCTTCCAAATGTGGAAGAATTGAAAAAAGAAGATGAAGCAGAGAAGAATGATGAGGAAGATGCAACAAAGGGGGATACCTCTCTTCTGGTACTTGAAGAAAATGTAAAGGAAATACTCAAGGTAAACTAGAGACACCTACTTTGGATAACATAGATAATTCTACAGAGGAAGATAATGTAAGGAAGGTGATGAAGAGAATGTTATGTAGAGAAGGAAGAAGAACTAGAAAATAATGAGAAGGAAAATGAATATAAGAATGAGGATGCATCAGAGATGCAAAAAAAAGAAGAGAATCCATTAAACTTTGGTAAGAATGGGGAAAAGAAGTTAAAGCAGAAAGTTGTGGAGAATACAAAGACTTCTAGTGAATGGGTATGTGCAGGATCATAATGAGCCAAAAAGTGGCGATATGATGGGTATGTGTAGGGTATGTGGCTGATGACTTTTTTTACCCAAAATTAATGAAACGAAATGGGTTTTTAAAGGAGATTCTCAACTTTCCACCAATATAAATTATGCTTTACTTTGAATTTAATAAATAATTATTATTCATTTTCTATTTGAATTACAATTAAAGTCTCGATTGATAGGGTTATTGAAAAATATATATTTTCAAACGGTATCATATATTTTGAATCTGAAATATGCATCACATTCTATGCTTCACATACTATAGGATTTTTAAAAAATTGAATTTCATGAAGTTTTGACCAAGTTAAGGTGGTCAGACATACGATTTTTTATATTTTTTAAAAGTTATAATAAAAAAATCATATAATTAATTATTTACTTGGAAAAAAATTATGAAAAAATATACATCACATTGGGACATGAGTCGTCTACTTATACCTAAAATCTTATAAAAAATATTATCATTTTATTATGGTTAGGGTGGTCAAACAAACACCTACTTTATTTTTTCCCGAAATTTAAGTACTATTGCATTGAAATTTCAAATTTTCACTAAATAGGTTTTTATTTTTTTTTAAATAAACCTAGTAGTTTAGAAACTACATTCAATTTGCTGCATATTCTAATTTTACATATTTTTGAAATAATATAGATAACTTATTCAAATTTTTACATCAAGTTGCCTAACTCTGATTTTTTTGAATTTTTTACCACTTAAGGGCCTATTTTTTCCATGATGATCCTGCACATACCTGAATCTTTTAGCTCCTCCAAAGATTCGTTGAAGATTCTACTAAGTATGCAGCTCAAGTTCCAACCTATTGTATTATCACAACTACTACAACTACCCATTCAATAGGGAAATGTAGATCTTGATAAGATTTCCCCCCTCCACAAGGTTCAATTGGGAGATGTATAACATGCATTTGTCTGAAAGGATATCATATAATCACATAAAAAGAGTGGAGAGATCATGGAAGAAGCTATGAAGGTATTATAAGAGGTCATACCCAGTGCAATAATTGATACTTCACTTTCTGGTATGGAAATTTTAAAGTAATTAATTGATTCTTTTAAAGAGTATGTTGTTAGCCTTAGAGGACAAGTTGAAACTAAAGTTGAAAAGAAAATAAATGATAAGAAGATGTTGGAAATCACTGAGAAGTGTGCTCTTGCACGCAAAATTTTTCAAGAAATCCAGAAGGATGCACATGTTTTTGTAGATAAGGAAAAATATTTAGTCCAATATTCTATTAAGTGGCCTGAAGCCACACAAAACATCAAGAAGGAAATGGGCAGCATTGAGTCCTAGATCAACAATTCCTCCTGTTGGTTCTCCAAATCAACAGACCAAATGAATCCTAAAGACTAGCCACTTTCTTATGTTCAGATTCAAAGGTGGATTTGGCCAACTGACAGGAAATGGAATTAACACACATTTCTCCTGCATTTCAGGCTCTGTAGGACCTAGGGGAGTGACCCTTTAGCAACACCTAAAGATTTAGACACACAATTAATAGGATATTGCTTAATAGATGATGTTCTAACCAAATTATACTAAGAAACATAAAATATCATTCAACATTGGCTATGACATTGAATGAATTTCATCAATCAGCATGGAGAACACGACAAACACATAACTCAACATACAAAATTGAAATGGTTTTTGATTTAAAGAATTGGGACCAAACTGAAAACAACAAACGAATGAAAATTGACCAGTGCCAAGAAATGGGCCATGGATTCATATAACTAGCACTTCATCCTACAATGTTAAACATGTTTTGAAGATCTTTGCAACTGTTATCAAATTATGACAACAAGACCACTGAAGCTTTATCCAATAACCATTCTTACAAATCCACCTGAAATACAACACTCTTGTTACATTTGTTGAAGCAATTACACTATCCCCTGAATAAAAGGAAATAATAAATGCAGCTATCATTCATTAAAGCAATTACATCATTCACACAATAGAAGGCGACAACTGTGGCAACTCAAATGCAACAAATATGCATGAAAAAACTCAGATAATCTCTGATTATTGAATCCAAAAGAGCATTACATTTCAACCATGGAGACAATTATCAGATAAAATATAAAGATGAAAGCATGATTCAGAACATAGACACTTTTAGATTAATTACTCAATTACAATTCACCCTAGCTTTACAATTCTACCTAGAGGTTCTACTTGTCTTGCAGAGCCTTAAGAAATTGGAACCCCTACAAATGAGAAAAGAAGAGAAGATAAAAGGAAAATAGAAGCAGCCCTAAAGTTAATCTGTTGATGACACATGTCAGCATCCTTCTTCAATCTAGAAAAGCTTCTCTCATCTCTCCTCCATTTGCAACAACAAATTTTGCCTCCAATTTTCCTTTGCTTATCTGCAACAGGAAATTTACTCCACCGTGAAGACCAACACCATTTTACCTTGTTGTTGAGGAAATAATTTTCCCCTGAAAACTCCAGTTTACTCTCTATTTTTTTTCCTTTTTGCCGCACTTTATTTCACCCTTCATCCAATAAAGACTTCAAAATAGTGAATAATTTATTCACTTCACAAAATTCTCTTCATGCACTTTCACGTGCACATAATACCTTAAATATTTCATTTGAAATATTTACTCATAGAGAATTTCTTTAGGTATAAATCATTTACTGGGAAAAATGGCATATTACCCATGCCTTTGTTTATTCCATCTTTTATAATTCCACCCACTTGGTAAATATTTTAAAACAATACTCCATCACGTAGAGTAATGTTTACCCGTGCCCCTAATGTTTTAAATATTTAATTTAAAACATTCAACCATAAACTTGTTTGGTTTCACTTTACAAAAAGTGAACACAAAAATAAAAATATCATTGGGCAACAAACATTACCCACCATTTTAAACAAAAACACTCGGGCAAATTTAAAATCTTCACTTTATACTTCGGCGCATACTCCTTTTGAAAAATAAAACGGGCCCGCCACAATCCACCTTGCACACCTCTATCAAAATTTATCTGGCAAATGTTTTCAAATCAGACACTTAATTAGGGAAATATTTCTTTTATCTTTTGCCTTCATTTTGTCTGGCCCACATGGTGAAATCTCGCCAACCCCATGGAGCTAACAAGCTTGCATCTCTGGACTGCAAGCTAGCGAGCAAGGGTTCGGATTTTGCGGCATCCTCACCCTTATTCTCCACCGTTGATCAACTTTGGGCCCATTTTTCCCTAAAATCTTTGTTTGTGCTTCAATCTCACCTTGGAAATGGTAGCTAGACATATTTGCTTGATCCATTAGGGCCCATTCAGTGCAAACTACATTTTACTTCCTTCACTCGATGAATTCACTCATCTCAATATCATGGCATTGGTTTTAACTTTCCTTCATTTTTCATTGTATACACAGATGCTCGACCCCCTGCTCTTTGTGCTTTGATGAATATCCATGCCTTGCTAGTGCTTTGGTGGTTGTGTGTACCCTGCTTTAAACCATTCCTTACAAATTGCAAATATTTTGCTTCAAAAAATTTGAGGCACCTTCAACAAATTGGCTTTGTGCATGTTACTCAGGGCACTCCATGAAAAATACTTACTTGGGATTTTCTGGATCCCTCCATCAGCCCTTTCTCAAAGCTTTTGAATCCTTTTCAACAAATACATTTTGTGTATCGCTGCTTTATGGTGTTCTATCCTTTAATGCTTTTTTGGTTGTGCATGCCTCCTCTAACTTACTGAGTGGCGCCCCTGCCTCTCATTCATCATTTCCCTGTTGCAGCAATAATCATAAGTTTCAAACCCTCTCATCAGGTGTTGACTTATTATGTAGATCCTCCTTCGTTTCAAAAAAAACTTTAAACAGAGTTCCTTTATTCTTTCTGCTTTGAGAGATCTTTATGCCCTCAATGGAGGCATCCCCAACAAATCCATTTTGTGTGTTGGCTTTAGCAGGCTCAATTGGGTTCTACAAATTGCATTCATCATTGCTTTGGTGGATGCCCATTTTTGCAGCATGAAAAATATCAAACTTACCCCATTCAGCCTGGCGCGAATGGCTTTGCTTCATTTATAGCAACGTTAACTGGATATTCGCCAACAAAGAATTTTCCACCAACCATTTTGATACATTTTCAATGTAAGAAAACTGCTGACCCTCCTAACAAGTATTGTGCCTTTCATTGAATTAATCTCTTCCTGTTTCAAATGGGCTTCTGCTCCTTCAGCTTTTGCTGTTATACAATTTTTTTAAAAATTTCATCCTTCATTAGCAACTTTTTCCTGAAAAGGACTATAGGATCTCTCCAACTTAGAGTTAAATGTTAACTCTGGCTATAATCAAACATCCTAACAATAGTATTTGCAGCTTATGGCTGGGAGTCATTCAATTGCTATGAACTTATCACTTAATGCTTCAAATTTCTTGAGCCACTTCTTTCATGTTGTTGCTCAGTTGCCCCTCTGTCATCATGGTTGCAGATGAACATGTATTCACTTTATCAGGAGACTTTTGAGCAACATTAAAAGGTGCTTGAATTTATCCCATGGCAACTCGAGTGAAACATCACTCTATACTCAATAGCTTTGCTACCATTTAGCTTGATTCTGGATTTTACTTTGTATTGTAAATAACTCACAGATCCTTTCTTTGTATTTTCTAGATACTGTATGCGCAAAATCTATATCACCATGCTCAAAATATATGTCAAGGAGAACAATCCCCACATCACATCTAAGCAGCTTATATTTTCTTCGGATATCATAATTTCCTCTTTGTAACTTGAATCATGAAGATATTCTTGAATACCATTATCCTTCTCATTAGCAAACATTTCTCCTTGGCAAACCCTTTTGAGAGAAAATCAATAACACCAGTTCAAGAGTGGATTTTGCTTCACCATATATAGGTCCTCAAACTTTGACATAGCTTTCTTGATGCTTGACGATTGTCACATAAATACACTCATGTCAACATTAGTTATTGATCATTTGATCTCTTTATGCTTGAACTTATATCATCAATTTTCTTCCCTTGAATGTAACATTGCAACACTTACATCTTCAGAATTGAGTGAAGTATGTTGGGTCCCCATATGGGCTCGGTTAAAAAAAAAATTGTTTTCAAAAAAAATTTACCTTGAATTGATTTGGGACAACTTTTGAATGAATCAGAACTGAAAAGACAAAATGGGTTTCCATTAAAATTCGCTTTTTTGCTCATTTGGAAAATGTACAAAACTAGTCAAGTGGGCTCAGGAATCGCCCCGGGAAACTGGTCAAACGCCCTCCTGCAGTTATGAAAAATTGCAAGCATTTGGTCCAAGAATGGAGTGCAAAAGATGGTTTGGAAAAAGGGGTCCCAAGGTGAAAGATATTAATCAACAAAGTTGCTCAGTTGAACTTTCTGCAACCTGTTCAGAACCAATTAAAACTCATCGAATCATCGATTTGAAAAAATATCAAATTGACTCCTGGTGAGCTACCACGGGACACAGTAGATCATTTTGGCACAGTGAACATGTGTGAAAGAGGGCTTTGCTTGAATCATTACCCATCAAAACATATTAACAGTCGAAGTTGACCTCTGAAAAGTTTCAGAAAAAGCAAGTGCAAAACTAAACAAATTCCATTTGGTTTTGACCTGGTAAAAATAGCAAATCAACTTATGAGACTCTGAAAACTGACATGGGAGTTCATGAATGCATGGATAATGGAGAGAAACAATCATTTTGACTTGACAGTCATCCGGTTGCAAAATGCAAGCTCGGACAGGAGGCTACTCTACAAAACAGAAAATTTGCAAACAGCAGAAATATGCCAAAACCCTCCAACTTCGCCTTTGGAAGACTTGACAAAACTCATTGTGGGAGGCTGAAAATTGACATGCACATTCACATATTCCATATGAATGGGTCCACAAATTTCTTTGGCATGAAAATCAACAGGCAGCAAATTACGACCCTCCAAAGTGGGTCACTTGGGCAGATTTTTTAAGTGCACTTCTGAGTGTGCAAAGGAAAAATTTTCAAAATGGGCACTTCAAATTTGCAAAATTTGAGAGTCCCAACACCTCCAGTGCCTATGATCTGACACTTGACCTTGTTGGAGATACAAGGAATGTTATAGAGTATTTGCATTTAAGAGATTATTTTAGCTACAAGCCCAAAAGGAGCATATCAATTTGCAATTTGGAGAGATAAGGGACTTGGTGATTTCCAAATTTATATTTATTTCATGAGGCCTTTTGAGTGCTAATAAAGCTACATAGATGAATCTAGTACCTAGCACTCCAGAAGAAGCAGAAGAGATGTTGATGGAGTTGGAAACACAATGTAGATAACTTGGGTCAACGAAGAAGACATGGGAAGAAGGTAAACAGGTGGGGCACAACCTTGTGCAGAAGCTACAAGATTCAACCTCTTCTAGTTGACAACATTTTTTATTCTTTATGCATTTCCAATTTTCAGTTTCATATTCTTTGTACATATGCGGAGTACATAGAGTATTTTCTAGTACAAAATTTTGGTTTTGCTCTGGTACATGACTTAGAGGAATTCAATTCAATCTGTCTATTTGTACATATGCATATATTTCTTAGAGGGGAGATATGGTATATTTTAGAAAATGTGCACTTGGCCCTTGATGTTAAAGCGGGAGAATGTTTTGGAGATATTTTGTAGATGTTTCTGGCATGTTTTCAATGACAAACGGGAGATTGTTGGAAGAATGAGAATTTTTTCATTGATGTTGTTTTTGACAAAATGAGCATGTAGGATAAGCACAAGGAATACTATTATGCATCGCAGTGTTGTCATTGATGTCAACATTGTATCTTGATGTGGAGATCATGGTGCAAATTGTTTTGTTTGGTTCTAACATGCTTTGGGATGTTTTTGGAAGACAATTTTGCAAGATGGTTTGATCTAGTGAAGATACTTATGATGGAAATTGACTAAGTTCCAATTTTGATTATTTTTTGTAATAAAGCATCTAGTTTTTGGTTCCGCACTATTCCACTAATAATCATTTCACTCAGCGGTTCTAGCATAATTTTTTTAGTTGGTAAAATCATCTAATTCCAAAATTCCATCTTGTTTTGGCTTTTGGTTTGAAAGTTATGAATGACAGTTCACCGTAGAAGTTACAGTCGTTTCTTGTATAGTGCACAAGTTGGAGATTCTGCACTTCTCCATGGATAGGATTTTGGATCAATAGATTTAAGGAGATGTTGACATATGTCAATAGAGTGTGGATTCTAGGTGGCATTATATTTTTAGGTCTGTGTGTCTGAATATGGCTATACAGTTCAAGAATTTTTGTATTAGATCTTTTGTGGTGTTGACCTAATAGGTGTGAAGGTATGCAAAGGTTAAGTAAGTATTATGGAGTTATGTGGGAGCTATTATAGGTCCATGTTGACCTATTTCAAATTTTTTTAAGGATTCAATCTTGGCATGAAGTGTGTGTGGAATAATTTAAGCCGACAAGTCATATTTTATATATTTTGAATGATACAACTAATTAGGCTAACCTAATTGATGTTATTCTTGAAGCGGATATATAAGCTAGATGATTTTTGATGTTTTGACATACGTCTTAAGACATATATGTGATGCAAACTGAGTGAATATTATTAGATAATTTTATGAATCTAATTTGTGAATGTTGAGAAAAGTATTAGAGTGATGCAAATGCAAAGGAAAGTAGAGTGTTAGATTAAAATTAGATGAAGTATGTAAATTTAGTTTATTGAGCTTTATTGGAAGTGTATCTCATGCATATGATAAATGTAATTGTAACAATTCAATCTAGGTTGTGAGCCACAAACTTTCTTCTATTTGTCTTTCTCTTAGTGGCCAATGAGTCCACTTAGATAGTGATTCCACCTGTAGTGAGAACTTTTGTAAATATACTATAATCGATTATAATATATTGTGATCCAATCATCACCATGGATTTTCCCATTTTGGGCTTTCCACGTAAAAATATTGGTGTTCATGTGTTTGTGATGTTGTTGGATGTTTCATGCTTTCTTTAATTTAATATGCTATGTGGACTGGATGTTTAAATGTTTGAATGGTTTAAGAATATTGATTCACCCCCCCCCCCTTAGTATTCCAGGTGTTCAACAAGATCATGCTACTAGATTTCTTCTAGAGGAGTAGGATGTTGATCTCTATGTTAATGATTTGAGGTTGCAAGTATATTTTTTTTGTTAAATAATGTACATTGGTTTGGTTTTTTGAATGGTTGAATGTTTTACTTGAAATACTTTTTCCACACACACACACACAGATATATATATATATGTCTATCATTCTTTTTCTCTCTCATTATTATTTCTAAAGTGTTTATATAAATGTCATTATTTTGTTATTTTTTATAGATATATGATCTACATTTTTTCCTATAAGAGTTAATATGAAAAATAAACATGTGTCCTATTTTTACTTTATGGACATAGTTTATTTTCACTTGTATTAAACCTTTTTTTAGTAAATAGTATATAGATGAAATTAATTACAAATTAATGAGTGTGGTGTGAGGATATTAGTAGTTGTCACAAAGTTAGACATTGATAAAAATATGTGTCTAACAAAGATGAAATTTATGGTCTTGTACCTATAAGAATAATTTTAACCATTGATATGATACTATAGTATTATCTTCACCTACCCTTCCTCATCTAAATAATACCCTTGGTGTAATAATATTATCTTTAAACTCTTCCTATGACCCACAACTATGAGATAGACATGAAAACATAGTAAATTTAAAATTTATATATAATAAAGATCATGAAATATAAATATATATATTATATTATATTATTATTATTATTATTATTATTATTATTATTATAGAAATATATGATTGCTATAATTACTTTTAGAAAATAAATAAATTTCTAGATATAGCAAATGCATTGCATGAGTAGGTTGAACATGGTTGAAAATTTTAAATTAAAATGTTGTAATTATTGTTTTAGTTAGGATATAAGTTGTAATTTTGAGTTATAAGTCGCATTCCATTTGTAGTCTAGGTTAATTAAAAAAATAGTTAATTAACTATAAATTAATTTAAATTAGTCGAAAGGGAAATATATTCAAATTGAGATATATACCAATGTAAGGGTGGGGGCTAATTAGCTCGAAAAATAATAATAGAAGAATGATGTTGAAGGTAAATAGAATCTTCCATTGCTAAAGAATGAATGTCCTTGATGATGTGGTGTCTAGAGAAACTATTTAGGATCAGTTTATTGAATTGATTGGTAAATGGTCTCTCCTAAGTCAAACCCCTAGGTGAGATATATTTATGTGATGAGTGATATCAAAGATAATACACAAAAGTAAACAAATGGACTATATGATGATGATTTAGATCTTACTCTTTATTTCCATTTAGAAATTAAATAATAATGAATTTCCCTTTTATTACATTCCTAAATGATCAACTAAATTCATATTGAACTTCTTTAATTACAACAACATAATAATTTATTACACAAGCATGTGTCAAGTTGGCGTATAATGACTAGAAGAAGGGATTAGGAAATTTGAAATTTTATTTGATAAGGTGAATTCTAGGATATTCTCATGTGCCTTAGAATTGAATTAGGCCTATATTAAGTCACTTAAAAATGAAGCAAGTGGGTAAAGTGGTAATTAGAGGTAGGGAGTGAATGTATGGAAGTGTGAATAAATTTATAATAATAACGAGTAAATAGTGAATGTATGAAAATGAGTGTAAATGGGGTTAAGTAAATATGGATAGAGGCCAAGCCATGAACCCAACCTAGCATATGATTATTCCACTCATCAATATATTATTACATTAATTAATTGCACTAGAATTGGATTAAAAATACATAAGAAATAACATTGTCATAACCCTCAAGACTTGATAGTATTTTTACTTAATTTATAATAGGCATATTAGTTGATTGATAACAAATAAAGTATGAATACTAACTAATCGAGTGTAAATTATGTTGATAAAATTTGGAGGAAATCACTCTCAACGTTGAGTAAAGATAAACAACACGCCAATTCCATTAAATTCCTTCCAAGATGGCCACCTGACGACTTGATTGATTTCAAACTAAGGTTCGTAGTATCAAACAAAGAGTTAACGAGTTAATTAGATGCTCATAAAACTGAAATATTTCCTCCACATCTCCTAAAATCTCTGCCAGTTCTAACGTGAGTCATTAATTACTAACTGAAAACATAACTCAACTTTAAGCTTTGGATGTTGAAGTGAAGTCAAAGACATTTACCAACTACTCGTCCATCGAACCAAAGGAGTTGTGCATGAAGAAGACCGGAGTGCGAGTCACTCATGCATTTCCACGTCAAGTAATCAGGCGCATATTATGAGTATGAACATGATAAATAAGAGTCTAAATAGATCGCTGGGCAGGGAATTCGAGATCTTTGGATTGAACTCGCTCATTCAACATTCCTGATGTTTTCTTAATAATACTTGCGGATCGGTGGTGGTAATACTTCAAAAGAGTTTACCCAAAGGAAATACTATCACAGATCAGTGTAAGGAGCGGCGTGGGAACCAATATTGCGTAAGTTTATCTTATTATGCGTTGAAACCACTGTGATAATCATATAAATAGCTTGATTCTTATTTCTTAAACTCATGCAGAAATTATGTTTGTATTTTACAAATTATCTCACCATTTGCGATAGAAATCACTTGGTTAGTTATCCGCTATTGCGTAAATCTTTCTACTAGTCACTTATCTTACACTTCCTTTTGCATAGATCATAACTTTCAATCATTAGAATAAATCTCTGTGTAAAAGGGAAAAAAGAAGCTGTTTATTACGTATTACCAATAGCGCTGCATGTAAATACTCGCATACATACATATATTTACACGCACATACATAAATATACATATATAGCTTTGCACCTGCCAATCACATTCCATGAGTTGATATCTCTTCGAGGCATTATGGCAAATAGTTCAAATGCCCTCTCTATGCTTCCTATATTTCCAGACATGTCTACCAAAACAGTTTTCACAACAACATTGATAGATATATGTGTATATCTATGTATAAGATAGATAGATAGATTGATACGAACAGTTTATGTGACTTTATAAGCCTTAGTCTTATTCAATCAACTCTGTGATAAATTTCGTCTTCAAGTCGACATTACATGACAATACATTTTCTTTAAAAATGTTACCATTAATTACTCATATACTTAAATGGGCGTTTGCATTTTAGAATTGAAAGGAAGTCAGGTAGGCGGAAGCAACTTCCTACACTAATCTAAGTGGGAGAGAGTTGTAAAAAATTCTTAAACACCTTTAACTATTACAGATTTAGATACACATACATATCATAAATAGACAAACAAAGAACTCATAACACAAAATTTTATTCGGGGAAAATCCTTTGGGAGAAAATTCCCACACTCTTAAACACGGCTCAATTATATTATTCAGCAAGCTACAATATAATCACAAAGCTATGCTCTTGCAGGAGTCTTCACACTTCTCAATTTTGGAGTAATTTCGGCAGTATAATGGTATTTCAACAAAATAGCAACACACAACTCCAAAATGCAAGTGCTCAATATATAAAAGCTTACAATGCATAAATTAGATATTTCTAAAACAATTGCCAAAGGCTAAACGTGCAACATGGAAACTGCCAAAAACACTGCAAATGCACAACGGTAAGTTTCCAATTGCTACCACATGCCACACTGCACTGCACTTGCCAAAATAACTGCACCTCAAAAAATAACATTCCATGTAAACTCAACAAGGAAATAGAAAAAATATTTATGCACAACTCCACCTATAAAATCAACTTTCTAATTTGACTCCTCATCTGAATAGAAACTGCAAGTTGTAACTCACAAAACAAAGTGATAAAATTCACAATATTTAATATTATGGAAAAATCAATTCTTATGGAAAAATCAAAGGTTGAGACACCTTCTTTTTCCAACATTCTCCCACTTGTCGAACACCTTTGAAGAGCCAATGAAAGTAATAGGATTTAATTGCTAGAGGTCATGAGGCCCATAGACTCTAAACACCATCTGAACTTTTCTATGCTCACTAGCTTTGTCAACGCATTTGCAACATTCGCAAGGTGTCAACCTTCTCCAACTTCACCTTTCTGTCTTCCACAATATCATGAACCAAATGAAATTGAACATCAATGTGCTTTGTTCTAACATGGAAAGTAGGATTCTTTGCAAAGCAAATGGCACTTTGAGTGTCACAACACATAGTAATCTACCCTACATTGAAACCAATATTAGAAAACAAACACTTAAGCCAAATGACTTCCTTACAAGTATGAGTACCTGCCATGTATTTTGCTTTTGTTGTGGAAAAAGTGACTATAGCTTGTCGCTTACTCATCCAACTGATTACACCACCATACATCATGAACACATAGACACTGGTGGATCTTCTGTTGTCAATGTCACCTACCCAATCTGAATCCACATATCATCCACGAATACTCACTGAGTGTTCAGGTACAGTAGGATAACCATGAAAACATAAGGAATACTCAGAAGTAGCCCACAAATATCTAAACACTCTCTTCACTGCATCCCAATGTATCCATCCAAGATTAGCCATAAACCGACTAAGGACTCCCACTTCTTAGGCAATTTCTGGCCTCGTACAGACCATAGCATACATAAGACTACCAACAACACTCTCATATGGTAGTTTGGTAATGTCCTCCATCTCAATAGGATATTTTGGACAATCCTCCACAAAAAACTTCGTCCCCTGCATTATAGGAACAAATAATTGTCTGCAAGTTGTCATGTTTAACCTCTCCAACACAATATTCACATACTTGCTCTATCTTAACCAATTTTTTTTGTTAGCTCTGTCTCTTTTGATCTCCATCCCTAGAATACACCTCACTGCACTTAGATCCTTCATCTCAAACTATGCTGACAACTGAAACTTCAAATCTGAAATAAAAATTTTACCATTCCCAGAAAATAACATATCAGCTAAGTACAATGCAATTATGAGAATACAACCATTATCAAATTTGTAATACACACAATGGTTAAATTTAGATCTCAGAAATCCCAATGATAACACATAGGTATCGAACTTTTGGTACCACATTCTAGGAGACTGCTTAAGACCATACAAAGAATTTTTCAACTTGAAAACTATATTTCTTTACATTTAACCATGAAATGCTCTAGTTGTGACATATAAATCTCTTGCTCCAAGTCACGATGAAGGAATATTGTCTTCACATCCATCTGTTCAACTTCTAGATCATACGATGCTGCAAGTGATAAAAAGAATCAGATAGATGTTAGTTTTGCAACAGGAGAGAAAATCTCACCACAGTCAATTACCTCCACCTAAGAATATCCCTTAGTGATCAATCGTGCCTTATGCTTCTCACCACTACCATCTAGACCAAATTTTCTTTTGAATACCCATTTACATCCAACAAGTTTCTATCTTTCAGGCAAAGGTACCAGATCCCATGTATCATTTTTCTTCAATGCATCCATTTCTTCATCCATAGCTTTCATCTATGAATTTGCATCACTCATACCTATAGCCTCTCTAACAGTCCTAGGCTCATCGGTGTTAGCAATCAAGGAAATAATGCAACTAAAATCCAACAAAAAATAACCAAATCTTTTAGGTGAATATCCAAACCTATCAATTTGCCACATATCTCTGGTAGACCTCCTGAATTGTTGAGGTTAAGGTTCTTCTTCTCCTTCAAAAATTTCAGAGCTTCTCAAACTCTCCTCATCACTAGGTTCAACAAGAGTATGTAGTTCTTCAAGTTCATTGGAGTAAGTGGAACTTGAACTACCTCCTTTTGTTTCTCCTCTTTCTTTGGTTGTATCTCAACTGTGGAAGGTTTCATCTCTTGGAAAATCACACTCAGCTGTTATAGAGAACCTTTTGGGCCATTGGATCCCAAAGCTTGTACCCCTTCACACTGAAACCATAGCCGATATTGAAGATACATTTAACTGCTTTGTTCTCCTACTTAGACCTCTTCTCAATTGGAACATGAGCGTAAGCTTGACAACCAAATACTTTGAGATGTCTCTTTGAAGGATTTTTACCAGACAATGCCTCCATGGGTTTCTTATCAACAAGAGCTTATGTAGGAGATCTGTTGATTAAATAACATGTAGTGGTTACTGCTTCAGCCCAAAACTTCTACTCAAGGCCAGCACCACTCAGCACACTCCTAGCCCTCTCCATCAACATCTTGTTCATCCTCTCTGCAACTCCATTTTGTTGTGAGGTGTATGGAGCTGTCTTATGTCTAGAACTTGTCAAAATCTACTAAATAAAACTCATCGCCATTGTCAATCCTCAAACATTTAATCTTTTTACTAGTCTAATTTTCTTCCAAGGCTTTAAACTCCTTAAATCAACTAAAGACTTCAACTTTTATTCTAAGAAAATAAGTGAATTTCCTTGTGTTGTAATCATCTATGAAAAAAACAAAATATATAGATTTTGACATCGAATGAACATTCACAAGACCAAATAAATCTGCATGAACATAGTCCAAAACCCTAGAAGACTTGTGAGAACTAGAGAGAAAAGTAACATAGTGTGGTTGACCATAAACATAATGTTCACAAAAGTCGAACTCGAGATTACAATCATCAAGGCCTTCAACAAGGCTCTTAGATTTCAGGGCTCTAAGACCCTTCTCACCAATGTGACCAAGTCGTTGGTGCCATAGCATTATCTTCTTTGTAGGAAGCTTCATTTTCAAGGAATTAGCACTCTTAGGTACCCAAAATGCATAACCATCAAATGTAGTTTCTATAGATTTTTCTACTCAATCTGATGGTGAGGATGAAGAATACAAATATTTCTTCTTTGGTTTTTCAAAAGAACTATTACACTAAACCATGCATGCATCCAGCTTGAACAAGGTACCAATCCAAACACCCTTAGCCAACACCATAGCTCCTCTCATCATCTTGCATCCTCCACTTGAGAAAACAACTTGCACTCTTGCATCATTCAATGTACTCATAGAAAGCAAGTTTAGTGCCAAACTTAGGATATGCAATACACCATCAATCCCCTTCACTCCTCCATTAGTGAATCTAACTTTTATTCTTCCATGACCAATGATCTTTAGGTGAGAGTCATCACCTAGATACACCTTCCCACCATCATATTATTCATACTTCAAAAACCAACCTTTGTGAGAGGTCATGTGGAAAGAAGCACTTGAGTCTATCAACCACACATCTTCTGATGCATGTGTTGTCAAAGCTGTGACAAATGCATTTGTGTCATCTTGAGAGGATTTATCAAAGTTGAAATTTAAGAAACTATTTTTTTATTTCTTCTTTTTCTCTTCCTTGTACTCTTTTTTGAAATGACCAGATTTTGTTAGAAAGAGGATGCCATTTAATTGCAATCCTAAACATTATTTATTTCATGTATCTCCTAATTCCTTGGAAAGTGTTCCCCAACACTAGGATTGGAAAGAGATTAATATTGAATGAAATAATCATGTTAATTGAAATTTGTAATTAATTCTAAATGTTAGGAGCATGTGAGGGCATCTACTATGAGTTCTTAAATAATAGGGGCACATGGAAGGTGACACTCACCTTAAGTTGAGTTAACTGTTTGCAGTAAAATATAACACTTATGAATGCATGTAAAGATCCTAGGAGTTAGGGATTGTTGTTTACATGCATGAAGTTCAGTTCAGTTCAATTCAAATTAGTTTAGTTCAGTTTAGATCAATTTAGTTCAGTTCAATTCAATTCAATTCAATTCAATTCAGAATCAGTTTAGTTCCATTCAGCTCACTTCAGTTCACTTTAGCTCAATTCAGTTGAGTTGAGTTATGGTTCAGTTATCTTCAATTAGATTTTATTGAATACTAGTTGACTTTAGTTAACCTGGAATGCATGACTAATGACTTGAGCTACATGATAGATAACAGGTGACTACCTCCAGTTAACAGGGGATGACCACTCTTGCATGAATGGTGGAGAGATATGTTTTAGTTAACAGAAAATGACTTGGACCCACCTTGGGTGCCCAAGTTGGCTTCTTGGAGTTAACTCTTTTGCATGCTAAGATATATATTTCAGAAGGCTGAGTTAAGTGGGCCCATTCTCGGGCCCCTACTTTGAGGATAAGCCTTGAAGATATCTACGGAATCAAGGTTCAGTTGTGACTTTAGTCAAATGGGATGCCCAAATGGATGAAGCACATGTTTTGGCATTGTTCTTCACGGTAGAACTCTACTTGCAAGAGATAGGAGTACCTTTTGTGAGATATGGATTGAGCTTTGTAATTGTAATTCTTTGGAGTTTACAAAGTTGATTATTGCCTATTTATCTCAAGCAAGTTGAAGAGGGTTATTATCAGTTTTATTGTAGGTTGTGAAGAAGATTTAATGAAGGAAAAAGAAGCATTCTCAAGCAAGGATTAAAATTATTGTAATCTAGTTTAGAGATTAAATAATACATTGATTCTTGGTGGAGTTTTTCTCAAAAGGGTTTCTCTACGGTATATGTTGTGTATCTTCTAATATCCTATCTAATTCTTCTACAACATTTTTCCTTCATTCTACAAAAGATAAAATGAATTAATCAGATAATCACCCACAAATAATTTGTAACAAAGAATACATATTTAGATCAGCAATCATAAAGTTTTACAAATTATTAAGCTACATAAACACCTCAATTTTCAACAAATTTGTCGTAGTTCCAACGCTCGAAGTTTGCACTGTTAAACTTATCCATTTTGGTTCTACTAGATGTGCTTGCCATCTTTTTCCTGCAACAAGGTCACAAACTATTCTTCTACAAAACTCCCATTGAAACAAAGATTAGCTCAAAAAACCCTTCAAACCCAACAATAGAATCAAAGCTAGCTAGGCTCTGATACCAACTGAAAGGAAGCTAGGTAGGAGGAAGCAAATTCCTACACTAATCTAAGAAGGAGACAGTTGCAAAAATTTCTTAAACACCTTTAATTGTTACAAATTTAGATGCACATACATATCATAAATAGATAAACAAAGAATTCTCATAACATAAAATTTCATGTGGGGAAAACCCTTTCGGGAGAAAAACCCCACACTCCAAAACATGGATCAACTATATTATTCAACAACAATTAATTAGTTACAATATAATCACAAAGCTATGCTCTTGTAGGAGTCTTCACACTTCTCAATTCTAGAATAATTTTGATAGCATAATGATACTTCAACAAAATAACAACACACAACTCCAAAATAAAAGTGCTCAATATATAAGAGCTTACAATACATAAATTAAACATTTTGAAAACAACTTCCAAAGACTAAACGTACAACATGGAAAGTGCAAAAAACATTGTAGACACACAACAGTAAGTTTCCAATTCTCACCACATGCTACACTGCAAAATCTACACTTGCAGAAATATTTGCACCTCAAAAAATAGCATTCCATGTAAACTCAACATGGAAATAGAAAAAACATTTATGTACAACTTCACCTGTAAAATCAACTTTCCAACTTGACTTCTCATCCAAATAGAAATTGCAAGTTGTAGCACACAAAACAAAGTGAGAAAATTGGCAATATTTATATTCTAGAAAAGTCAAAGGTTGAGACACCTTCTTCTTCCAAAAATAATCTACACACTATTCCATACATTGTTTTAGATCGTGTTATTTTCTTTATAGTTGTTGTGGGAAATGATAGTGTGTTGAATGGCCATTGAAAGTTATTTAATTTGAAGAGGCCGCTTATTTTTTTTCCTCTTGAATTATAGTTTTAATGTCTAGTTTTAGCTCATACTAGGTTGTTGTTCTGAGCGCAAGAATTGACTATTGTCTTGAGAATTTTAAATGGTATAGAGTCTCTAATCCTTGTATACCAAACTCTTTTTATGTATAATCTAAAATTGTGATAATCCTTAGGTCTAACAACATATTTCCTTTAGAAATTCTATCATCATTTATTCATATAAATTTTCTTGTAAAACCAAGTTACCACATGCCTTCAAATGAACATTACAATAGGGCTATTTCGTAAACTTTATACCTAGAAAAATCAAATGCCAATTTTGGTCTTCAAACAAGTGGTCAAATGTACAATGTTGTAATTCATTAACTATTGAAGTGTATTTAATTCAGATTAATTTATGAAATTAAAATTTTGTCTTATTTAAGAGTATATTGAGTGTAGCGTGAAAAATTCTAATCCAAATTAAATGTCTTATACCTAGTCCATTTGGAAACCAATCTGATACCTCCTCAAGATTATTATTCAATGTATGATCACTTAGGTAAAAATAAAATATTGAGTGATGTCTATTGTTGGACTATTAATGATATTATCACATGAAAATTGGTTAATCATAACTATTGCCAAATACCTCTTGAACCAAATCAGTAGAAGAAATATTACTATTCTTAGTTAAATTAATTTACATTTAAAAGATATTCCTTATGAATAGTTATCAAACAAAAAAATGTAAGTCTTGATCAATGAATTAATATAAGCTATGTGTATCGTTGGTAATACTAAATAGTTATATCATGGTTTTTAATCAGTTGTTATCTCCAAAATTATACCAAATTTTGGGTATCCATTTTGACGAGCATAGAAATTGATAATTATGAATTGTTCATTTGATTAATACAATCTTTATTTAAATAATAGAATTATTATCTTAAATATTTTTTTATTTAAATTGATTTTCATTTACTCTCAATGTGATGATCAAGTTGTTATCATTTAGATAAAAGGGGAGTAATTTAGAATTGTTACTTTCTTTAAGTATTCAAAATAATAGAAATCCCAAAAGGGTTTGACTATCAAACTAACTTATTAATTGAGATTTTGAAGAATGGTGAATTTTTAGTAATCTTAAACTAGGAAAAAGAAACTCTAGGGATCTTGGTAAATCATCTAAAAAATTAGGTGAACAAGCTTAGCTAATCATAAAACTTTCCCAAAATAATGTAAAAACTTTTGATGCAAGAGCATCATTTTGATTTTATAATATATAATTACTTTTCCAGCTATTGCCATGTGAAGTAGATTAGAGGTACAAAATTTAAATTTTAAATTTTGTTGGTTAAAAGAGAAGCAACTACCCATCGTATGCTCATTTAATGAGTAGCAATATAAGGAAGAAATGAAAAAGGGTAGTTGGACAAGAATTTTTGAGGTCAAAAAGTTGGTTGTTGGAGAAATTAATGCAAAATTTGGACATTGGAGGTGTTTAGGCAAGATTTTGGAGATTTTTGGAGGAGAAGCTTCCATATTTTGGTAGTTGGGAGAAGAAGAATAGAACAACAAAAGAAAAAGAGGATAGAACAAAAAAAAAACAAAATAAAACAGAAAAAATAGAGGAGAATAGAAGAGGACACGGGGAATATTGGAGGACAGCAAAAGGAATGTTTTAAAGTTTTCAAAGAGGACTATAGCAAAAAGTGGGAAGACAAAGAGAATGAAAGGGGACTAGCAGATAATGCTCTATCCAACAAATAATGCTTTGTCCAACAAATATTATGTAAATGCATGGATATGTGTGTCTAAAATTAAACTTTTAAGTTAATATAATATTGTTCCTTCATAGCTATTGCCTCTGAGTGTGTGTTTATGTGTTTCTTTATTATAACTCATTGTTCTTGAAGTATAGGTTGTTCTATGCAAGTTTTAAGGATTTTACATTACTGCAATTTCAAATAGTCACCTACAGCCAGCGTTGCAAGTACCCACAGCAATAGTCTATTTTTGACAGCAAGTTAGTTTGTGCAACTGCAACTTATTTTATGCCTCTTAAACTTGTTATTTGGCTTGAATAATTTGTCTAAACCTCTATATAGGTTGTGTGATTTGCTTAAACCAACACATTCTCTCCTTTTCCACCTATTTTTTGTATTTAAAGTGAATATTTAGGTGCCTGGAAGGGGGTGGTTGTCATCAACGTGGTATCAGAGCACAACTACAACTCTAGGAAGAAGGCTAGTGGTCTAAGATTGGGGTTATATTAATCCATTTTTTGTGTGAATTATGGGTGTGTCACTACAGCAAGGGATATTGCAGCAAGGAAGACTATAGTAAGAAGGAGATTTAGAGCAATGGGATGCCTCCAAGGAGAAGGATAGAAAAGGTTGTAGTTGTAGAAGTAGCAGAAAGAATAGATCAGATTTTGGAAACCCTAAGGGGGATGTAAGAAAGAATGAATGCATTAAAAGGTGCAATGAGAAGAGGTAGAGTACATGAAGAAAGTGGCAGTGAAGATGATGGAGGAGCATAGATGGTTGAACAAGATGGTGACAATGCAGATGGAGATATGGATGTGGGTGAAAGAAGACTTATAAGAGATATTTCCAATATTGGGAAAGGAACAAGGGTAGAGTTACCAAGCTTCTCAATAAGTCTAGAACAAGATGAAATAATTGACTAGATAACAGAGATAGAGGAATACTTTGAGTATGATGAAGTAGAGGACCCCAAAAGAGTAAAGGTTTCCCAAACAAGGTTGAAAGGTCATGCAACACTCTAGTGGAAATAGGTGCAGGCTGAAAGAAGGAGAAATGGGAGAGATAAGATCACAAGATGGGATCAAATGGTAAGCAAGATGAAGACTAAATTTATTCCTAGAGATTTCCAGCTCGAACTTCTCAAGAAGTTACAGAATTTAAAACAGAGTTAAAAGTGTGAAGGACTATGAAGAGTTTTATAAAATTTCCATCAAATCTAGTCATAATGAATTAGACCATGAAAAAGTAGCAAGATATATTAATGGATTGAGGTTGAATATTCAAGATGATTTGAGCATGATAAGGCTACAAAATGTGGAAGTAGCTTATCAATATTCTCTAAAGGCTAAAGAGAAATTGGCAAGAAAGCAAGGAAAAAACAAAAAAAAAGGTGGATTCAAAAAAGGTAAAGTGCAACAACAAAAAAATTACAGTCATGTGGCAAGGAGGCTAGTCCTTCAAAGATTCAAAAGGAGAAAGATGAAACAAGGTCAAGACTATACCCAATGAGAGGAAGAGGTGGAAATGGAAAAGGCCAAGGTAGAGGCTTCCAAGGCACATGTTTTAATTGTGGACAGCCAAGCCATAGGTTTTATGAATACCCACAATGCAAACCAAAAGGATCAAAGAGGATAGGGGTAGCAAGGGCTCATGTAGCAAAGCATGATAATGAATCTATATGGTATGTTAGTCAACTAGATGAACCTAAGAAAGGAGAACTTATGATGAAGAGGACACTACTGAAACCAGTTAAGAAAGAAGATGAACTTTCCCAAAGAGAAAAATATTTAGAACAATATGTAAATTAGGTGGAAAATGCTACAATGTTATCATAGATAGTGGTAGCACTGATAATTTAGTTTCAGTGGAAATGGTGAACAAGTTGGGGTTAAAAAGGATAGCTCACCCTACCCCTTACAAGGTTTCATGGTTGCAAAAAGGGCTCCAAGTCATGGTTGATTAGAAATTCCTTATGAATTTTTGAATAGGCACTTATGAAGATGAGGTGTGGTGTGACATCATTCCCATGGATGTATGTCACTTACTCTTAGGGAGGCTGTGGAAGTTTGATAAAAATGAAATCCATAATGGAAGAGAAAACACTTACACATTGGAAAAAAATGGAAGAAAACATGCTCTTACACCATTGGCAACCAAGGAAGAAGAGGTGGAAAGTGGTCCAAGAATTCTGCTAGTGACAGGGAAGCAATTCTTGAAAGAGGTTAAAGGGGAAAACTATGTTTTGCAGCACTTCCCAAGGAGCTATAGGTAGATGCAACAAAGGACAGCAATGACATGCCTTTAGAAGTAAAGGAGATGCTTGAAGAGTTTGATGAAATTATGTCCAAGGATTTACTAGAAGGACTACCACTTATGAGGAGCATCAACCATCACATTGATTTGATTCCAGTGGAAATTTTACCCAACAAGGCGGTATATAGGTTAACACCTGCAGAAAATGAAGACTTGAACAAACAAGTGCAAAAATTATTGGAAAGAGGACTAATTAGAGAGAGCCTTAGCACATGCATGGTACCAACTGTGTTAGCACCAAAGAAGGATGGTGAATGGAGAATGTGCATGGACTCAAGAGCCATCAAAAAAATAACAATAAGGTATCATTTTCCTTTACCAAGAATGTATTCAATCTCATGGATTGTTTGGGAAAGGCTAGGTATTTTTAAAATATTGATTTAAAGAGTGGGTATCATCAAATTAGGATAAGAGAGGGTGATGAGTGCAAGACTACTTTTAACACCAAAGAGGGGTTGTATGAGTGGTTAGTAATGCCCTTTGGGTTAAAAAATGTGCCCGGCACATTTATGAGGTTAATGAATGTAGTATTGAAACCATTTTTAGGGAAGTTTGCGATTGTTTATCTTGATGACATTTTAATTTTTAGCAGCAAGAAAGAAGAGAATTTATTGCATATTAGACAAGTTTTACAAAGTATCAAGGAAGAAAGGTTATTGGTGAACTTGAAAAAGTGTAGTTTTATGAAGGAGAAATTGGTTTATTTGGGATATGTCATATCACCACAAGTGCTTCAAATGGATCCAAAAAGGTACGTGCTATTATTGAATGGCTAACACCTAGGAGTGTACATGATGTTAGAAGCTTTCATGGTTTAGCAAGTTTCTATCGCATATTTATTCAAAATTTTAGTGGGATATGTGCACCCATAACTAAAACTATAAGGGGAGATAAGAAAGAGTTTAATTGGATAGTAGTAGCAAATAAAATTTTTGATATTTTGAAGAAGAAAGTCACTGAAGAACCAATATTAGCACTGCCTAATTTTGAAAAGGTGTTTCAAGTGGATTGTGATGCAAGTGGGATAGCCATAGGAGCAATTTTAAGTCAAGAAGGTAGACCTATTGCATATTTTAGTTAAGCTTAATGATGCCAAGAAGAGGTATTCAGTTTATGACCAAGAATTTTATGCTATTGTGCAAGCTTTGAAGAAGTCTCATCATTATTTGCTTCCAAAGGAGTTTATTCTCTACATGGATCATCATGCTTCGCAATTCATTAATAGTCAAACCAAGTTGAACCAAAGGCATATGAAGTGGGTTGAATTCCTACAAGGATACATTTTTGTTCTCAAGCATAGAAGTGGGAGTTCAAACAAAGTGGCAGATGCATTAAGTAGAAGAGTAGCATTGTTGGTTGAAATGAGAGTTGAAGTAGTTGGATTTGATGCTATGAAAGAGTTGTATAAGGATGATTTAGACTTTAAGGATGCATAGATAGCATGTATGGAGCCTACTAGGGTTGTTGGGACACCTTGGATGGATTATTTTATACAAGATGCACTGTTGTTCAAAGGACAACTTTGCATACCTCCAAGATCAATGAGGCTGAATTTAATAAGAGAAAAACATTGTGGTGGTTTAGATGGACATTTTGAAGCTAATAAAACAATGGCACAACTTAGTGAAACATATTTTTGGCCAAATATGAGGGCAGAAATCAGAAAATTTTTGCAAGGATGTCAAGTTTTTCAATATGCCAAAGGAGGGAGTCAAAATGTAGGCTTATATCAACCATTACCCATACTAAAGAAGTTGTGGGAAGATGTGAGAATAGATTTTGTGCTTGGATTACCAAGAACACAGTGAGGTAAGGATTCTATTTTTGTGGTTGTTGATAGATTTTCCAAAATTGCTCACTTTATAGCATGCAAAAAGATGGAATATGCAACACATGTATCCAAATTTTTCTTTACAAGGGTTGTTAGATTACATGGTTTACCAAGAAGTATAGTTTCAGATTGTGATACAAAGTTTGTAGGACATTTTTGGAGGACACTATGAAAGAAATTAGGGACTAATTTAAAGTTTAGTTCTACATATCATCTTCAAAGAGATGGACAGACTAAAGTTTTCAATCAGAGCTTAGGGAATTTGCTAAGATGTTTAGTTGGTGGCAAGCCTAAGCAATGGAATTTGATATTGCCTCAAGCTAAGTTTGCATATAATGATTTAGTCAACAAAATTATAGGTAAGACTTCTTTTCAGATTGTTTATGGGCATAGTCCTAGAGGTATTTCAAAACTAAGGGAGCTTACAAATACTGAGGGATACAAGAGAAGTGTTGAAGGAGAATGGTTTTCCAATTATATTCAAGATTTGCATCAAGTGAGAGAAAAACTCAATTGGAGCAGCCAACAATATAAAGAGAAAGCTAATTTGAAGAGAAGGGAGAAAAATTTTGAAGTTGGAGATATGGTATTGGCATAGCTACGAAAGGAAAGATTTCCCATCCAAGCCTACAACAAACTCAAGTGGAAGAAGATTGGACCGTGCAAGATCATCAAGAAGTTTTCACCAAATGCCTACGAGTTGGAGTTTCCTAAAGGTTTGGAAATCTCACCCACCTTTAATGTTTCAAATTTATATACTTACCATGACGGAGAGACATCACAACAGCAAGAAAAAGAGAAAGAATTACCAGAAATATGGAAGGAGCAGCTACCTAAGAAAGAACAAGAGAAAATTGAGGATATTTTAGATTCTAGAGTTGTTATAAAGACAAGGGGAAAATAGTACAATTAATATTTGGTGAAATGCAAGGGTAGGAAAATGGAGGATGTAACATGGTTAAGCCCAATAAAGCTGGAAACACTCCAGTTAGCACAAAATGATAGGGTTGTTGACCTGCACAACAACAGGACCTTTAACCTACAACAACATAGAGCTTTACACAGTGAGGAGGATCTCACAAATCTTTCTAGCCTAATAGTTTGATGCAGGAGCAACATTTTGATTTTATAATATATATTTACTTTTACAGCTATTGCCATGTGAAGTAGATTAGAGGTACAAAATTTAAAATTTAGATTTTTTTGGTTACAAGGGCAGCAACTACCCATTGTATGCTCTTTTAATGAGTATCATTAAGGAATAATTGAAAAGGGGTAGTTGGGCGGGACATTTTGAAGTCAAAAAGTTGGTTGGTGGAGAAATTAATACAAAATTTGGACACTGGAGGTGTTTAGGTGGGATTTTGGAGATTTTTGGAGGAGAAGCTTCTAGATTTTGGTAGTTGGGAGAAGAAAAATAGAACAAAAAATAGAGGATAGAATAGAAAAAAAAAAATAGAACAAAAATTGAGGATAGAAGAGGACACGAGGAATATTGGAGGACAGTGGAAGGAATGTTTTGAATTTTTCAAAGAGAACTATAGCAAACAGCAGGAGGAAAAAGAGAATGAACGAGGACTAGTAGAGAATTCTCTATCCAACAAATATTATGTAAATGCATGGATATTTGTGTAAAATTGAACTTTTAAGTTAATATAATATTTTTCCTTCGTAGCTATTGCCACTGAGTGTGTGTTTATGTGTTTCTTTGTTATAACTCATTGTTGTGAAATTATAGGTTGTTATGTGCAATTTTTAAGCATTTTACATTGTTGAAATTCCAAATAGTCACCTACAATCAATGTTGTGGGTACCCACGGCAACATTTTGTTTTTTATAGCAATTTAGTTTTTGCAACTACAACTTATTTTATGCCTCTTAAACTTGTTATTTGGCTTGAATAACATGTCTAAACCTCTACAGAGGTTGTGTGAGTTTCTTATAGCAACACAACCTCTCCTTTTCCACATGTTTGCTTGATTTAAAGTGAGTTTTTAGGCACCTACAAGGGGGTGGGTGCCATCACCTTTTTCTTGCACTTTAAGATATATTAGAAGATATTATAATAAGATATAAAGAAACAGATATGGAAGAACAAAATTTACCTATGTACCAAGAATAACTCTCAAAAAGAAGCCTTCTCCTAATATTTGGCTAACAAATACTCAAACCCTTGCAACAACATTAAAACGGTTTGAAAGATAAGAAGAAAGAACCCATCAAATAAAAAGAAGATTAATGCAAGTATTTAACAATAATTACTCACTTTATTATGTGGCATCCAGTAATTCTTTTTATGAGTGGATATTATTTAGTTATTTATTTATTCAATAAATGGTTAAGATGGAATACTTCTTTGGTACTTAGATTATTTTAGATTAGAAACTTATTATAAATTCTTGACCAATGTTTGTTAATTTATTAAATTATCTTGGGTATTATTCTTTAATAAATGTTGTTTTTGATAATATAAGTTGTATTTATAAGGTGTGGTACCCTTAACATGAGCCAGACCACAAGGGCCAAAGTTCAGATCAAAAAATAAAAATTAGTAACAACATAATATCTAGAACATAGACAACAGAACAACAGAAAAAAGACAACCCACCTGATGGAAAACCACACACCCCCCATCACCTAGCTATACCCTTAATGAATGTTGTTAACATTGTCATGCATTATGAATTTTAGATTCTTATAAGATTTTTTCCTTATAAATATTTAATTATGTTAGATATAGCTTTGAAACCTAATCAAAGAAAGGAAAATAAAGCCAACAAAATTTGGTATTAATGGTTCCTCACATATAGGTAATGTTGTCGTGCTTGAGCAACTGCATCTATAGCCTATCATAGATACAATAACAACATCTGTGGAATCGTCACTATGAATTACTGGGCATAAATAAAGGACATTGATTGATTAAATACAAAGGGAGGTAAATCCCCTCTAGATAGATAATCTAAAAAGATAACAAAAAGAAAGTAAATCAAATCTGCTAGTGACAACCTAGAAAACCAAAGTAGAAATTTTATAAAATGGAAATGTAATTCAATTTAAATTTATATTATATTGATATATGTTGATTTTTATGAAATTATTTAAATAGGTCAAGGGTGACGAATATTATTAGCAAATAGGTTAGATGAATGTTATTAGGTAAACAAACAATTTTCAAGTTGACCATGCTGGTTATTTTTAGGAACCAAACTTAATCTCACCATTTACCTATGAATCTGCTAGAATCCAATGATAAGTAAAGGCAAAGATTTGCCAACAAAAAAGAAAGGATTCTTAGGCCCTTACTTCTACACTTCGGGATCTATGAAACCCAGGAAGGTAATCCTAACAATATTCTCATGATATTCTTGTGCCATTTTTATCATAAACATTGCAACACATAGATAATTCTCATATAGAGGCTCAACTAATAGAACATATCAAATAAGTTAGCTACTTCTTAATAATAATTCACATTCAAAGCATGAGAATGGTAAAACCTCATACATTGTAACTATTTCAGAGAATTTGATTTAATGAATGGTTTGTTGTTGAATTAATCAACACAATGCAATATGAAATTACTTCACTTAAACTAGTGCCTCAGCCTTGGAATAGATTCAATACTAATACCCACATAATTTGATAGCAATTTTCACACATGGCATTTATTAAAAGCTTTGAGAATATTGCATTGCACTATTTCAACATTATGTCTCAACCATCACTTATTACTAGCATCCTAGCACTTAATTTAATATAAACCTATGTCTCTATTCAAGTATTTACATCAATTCTTTGAATTAATAAGCAAAAATAAAACCATACACCCATTGGAAATCAATAGAGAAAAATAAGATAACCCTTGATTATACTATTTATAGTTTATAAAACTAGTACATAGGAGAGAAAATGGTGTTGAACTTGCACTATTTTGTTCTATTATGCTAGTATCACTATCACAACTTCATGTACATATTAGCAAACTCGAATCCTATACATGACACTAAAATGTTCAGTATCCTTTACAATTCCTTGTGTGATCAGTTCCAAAACAACCGACTGACTTTTTTTTCGTTGTCGGCCCTGAAATCCCATTTATAAAGATATGGGAGTGAAAAACATTAGTCTAAATTAAAATTACAATCACATTTGCATTTTATAGTTAATTTCACTTTAATTTTAGAGATTCCCTAGACAGTTACATTTACTCATTGCAAAATGGGGGGAAAGAAAAAGACAAAACTCCATAAAGTTTTTTGAAGAAGACCAACCAGCATTCCAAAAGGAATCATCATTGTTGCAGTAGCACCAAAATCCCTTTTCCATGTCAATCAAATAATATTCTTCATCAACACCCAAGGAAAAAACTTACATATTAATTGGAAAAGGCACATTTTCCCTCAAAGCAACAGTGTCCAACACCTCTCCTTCATAAGTTAGCCAAAAGAGTTTCCACGTCGGCATCAAAGACAAAAAACCATACACTTTATGAAGAGGATGAGTATGTTGTAGTGGCAATGGTGTCATCAAAAATAAAAATAGAACTAGGGTGCTACTCTAACTCTTCAGAGTTAGAATCAGCATGCCCACTCTGTGTTCTTGCTAAAATTGGTGGTGATCCCACAAAGCTAGTTTACAATTTCTGGGAGATTCTTATTTTTGCTGAAATCACATATTTTTAGAAAATATAATGATTTAAGCCTTAAAAATTTCCATTTAAAGCATTCCAATTGAAGAGGGTTTGATCAAACTACCTTAGATCAAAGCCCCTTGGATAGAGCCCTACTAGTTTTAAACCATACATATAACAGTGTCTCCTTTACACCTATCAAAATGCTGATAAAAACCCACTTTTCATTTACCTTTTGGGGGATCAAATGAATTCATTTAAAATTTATTTTTTGTAAGTATGTAATCCTTATTATAAGCTTCCCAAAAAGTATAATTTTAAATAAATTTAATTTTATTATTATATTTATTTTTTATTTCTTGTGAATGTAGGTTTTTCACCAAAAATCAAGCTCTTTGTTCTGCAAATATGGAAAAATAGAAGATTATCAAAAAAAAATTGAAAAATATGAGTGCACCAAATACTGCAATCCTTGATCCAACAAAAAAAAAATTGAATTTCAATACATACAAAAAAAGTTGTGTTATAGAGTCCACCTATGTCTGAATTGTAATTGGTTTGACTTTGAAACTTGATTAAGGAAAAAAGATTCAATAAAACACTATTAAAGTAATTGGAAGCACTAGATATCATAATTACAAATCTAAATTCAAAAAAAATATAATTTTATCCTTCATCGAAAAAATTTGTGTTATACGGTGAGCGTCACTCCTTAAAAATGGCATGTTTGTTGAAAAAAACTAGTTTTCGAAGGAGATGGAAAAAGAAGTGCAATTTGATTCCAAAAAATTTGAAAAAAAAAAAATATTTAGAATCTACAAAAAAAATGTCACAAATCACTAGTTTGCATCATCTTCAAATTCCTCATGGTTTAGCCACTATAGGTGCCCGAAAGTGAAGATTTAGTTAGAAAAAATCAGAAGATTTAAATAGAAAAAATCAGTTCAATGTCTAGTTTGACCAAAAATTGTAAACCAGTATTGTGCGATCACCCCTAGAGAATATAGTACTCCTCCCTCATTAGAATCCTCTTGTGGCACCAGATTAAGAAGGTAACGGCCATACTCTGGGTTAGTATCTCCTTCAACACTTGAAGGGCTATCTAAAACATCTATGGAAGAGTTGTGTTATCCCATATAAGAATCATAAGCGTTGCGATACTTGTTCATTTTTTTCCACAAGACTTAACCAGTTTCTTACTAGACTCATCCTAGTCACAAACAAAAATTATATTCCTCAGGTGGTAATTTCTCCTTACACCACCCTTCTTAGTCTTACCATGGGCATTCCTCTTGCCTTTTGGCATTGCAAGAGCTCTTGGCAAGCCAAGTTCATTTGCAGGTGCATCGTCCTGGGAATCAAGTAGACTAAGTGTCCTAGACCTTCTAACTGGGTGGGAAGACACACTAGGTTTACTCATTCTCACAGAGAAAATGGCAACAGCTACAAAGAAACCTCAGAAATTTGTAGGAAAAAAACACCTCCCAACTACATGCAAATTCTATCAACCCACGTGAATTCTTCAACAACAAAAATGTAAGGAAAATTTGGTGCATCTTAGAGAAATCTCTAAGAACAATAGTGCCTTCGGTAACTTTCATTTCAATTAGGTTGCCTCAAAGACACGTACAACTATGTCCTAAAGCAGAAACAAACACAGTTGATTTCCCACATTGATCCTTCTGAGAAAAACACATGTAAATTCAATAGCATGCATTAACAGATTCTCTAACAGAACCAATACAGACATGAAAGATGAGACAAACAACATAACACAAAGATTTACATGAGGAAAATCCTTTTGGATAAAAAACCCCACACTCCAAAGATCGAGCCACTGTATTATTCAGCAACAAACGGTTACAATACAATTTCAGGCTCATAACCTTTTTAGAGATTACATCTTGTTCATTCTAGATACAACTGGTAGCAACTGATCACTCAGTACACAGGAGAGAGTTTGGCAGCATAACCCTACCTTTGCTTTGGCCTCATGGCCTTGGCCTTTCAGCCAGCCACTCGGCTCTCTCTCTTCTTCTCTTCGGCTCTTAGACCCCCTACACAGAACATCCAATGCATACATTTATACATTCATTCTCTATAGCCTCTGTGAAATGGTTTGCTTCCAAGTGTCGGATCACAACGATCGAATCATCTAGCTCAGCATCGTAGATGTTTCCACTTCCTTGCATAGAAGATAATACGTCTAGGTCACACCACGTAGGACAATCATCCAAACGGTCAACAACGATCAACTTGTGTTGTCATGTCGGTGAGACACTAACCATGTCTCCTTGATGCCAACATAGCCAGCATTCGATATCGCCAAGAGTTGTCCCCATCGGCAAGAGGTTACACTGAGTCTAGAGAGCTATCGCTAAGACTTCGTCATGTCACCAAGACCTCACACCGAAGATCACAAGGTGTTCCAAAGAGTTCATCAGTCGGCAAGACGATCGCTCTTCGCCCATACATTACACTGAAGTCTTCAAGTCACATCAACCTTAGCATTCTCATCAGCGAGAAAATTTCCATTCGATGAGACATCATACGAAAGTTTAAAGGTCATATCAATGTTAGCTTTTCCATTGGCAAGACACCCGTAGTTCACCAAGACTTCATACCAAAGTCTTCAAGTCATTCCGACGTGAGTATTCCATTTGGTGAGACAATCATCTTTCGCCAAGACATCACACTGAGCTCTTCATGTTATACCGAAGCATCTGACAATCAGCGAGACTTATCACTTTCACTGAGACATCACACCAAGTTCAACATGTCATCTCGAAGACCTCAGTGTTCACCAAGAGTCACACCGAAGGAGACCGTCGGCCAAACATTCCACATTCGCTGAGACTTCATACCGAAGTCCTCGTGTTTCTCCAATGACTCCATTCACTAGGAGTCTCACCGAAAACACCCGATCACATGTAGCTTTGTCGGCCAGACTTACCGCTATTGCCAAGAGGTCATAGCGAACCCCTTTCGTTACCCCAATGACTCCATATTTCTATCGGTGAGACATCTTCCTGTCACCAAGACTTCACGCCAAAGTCTTTGAGTTACCGCAAAGACTCCAAGTGTATCCCCACTGGTGAGACATTCACACATCGGTAAGACTTCTTACCGAAGAAAATGGGTTAGACCGATGACTCTTTTCACCACAGGTCTCCCCGACATCTGCTAGACACCAACCTATCAGCCAGACATCTCCCAGTCACCAAGACTTCATATCGATAGGCGCAAGTCATGCCGATTACCACATCGGCCAGACAGACCAAAGGTCATGCTGATATCGGTAAGACTTCCTATTGTCGCTGAGACATCATTCCGATAGTCCAAGGTTACGCCGAAGGTTTCAGATACCGATCGCCAAGACATTCGAGAGGTCACAGCGATAGTTCAGGATCTACTAGTAGTTCGACTAGACTTCTCCTCAATCTCACCAAAATTTCTCACAAGAAGTTTCAGCCTGTGGGATTGAAGCACACAATTCCAACAAAAAAACCCTTGCAAACCCCAGGTAATAAAACTTGTAGAGCCTACAATAGTCTTTCCAGACTAGCTAACAAATATTCAGTCAAGACATAAAAATGTGGATACCAACATACCCGGGAGGAACTAACTTCAATTCCTTTGCAACCTTTTCATCACAGAAACTTTACGCCATCTTCTTTGTGAACTTAAGCTCAATTTCTCATCTTCTTATTACAAATTGTGAAGAAAAATATGGCCGCCAACTCCCATTTTATCAAGCAATTTGAGTGTGTTGACCATTAATGCTCGAGGTAGACTTGTGTGAGCGAGGTGACAATCAGTCGTTTAATTTTGAATCTTAGTCATTGATCATTTGTCGAGATGGATCAACAGATAAATAAGATCAAGGTAATTGATTATGAAAAAGATAATTACATGTGCTTGCTACCTTTGTCCAATCAGAAAATCCCATGTGGATAGACATGCACTCTGTCTACACACTTAATCACCCACTTAGCATTTAAGAAAGCATGCCATGTCCTATTTTCCTCCTCACCCATGGGAAATGATCCATTTGCAACTCATATCGATGGGACAACAGGGAGCAGTCATGATTTAATCTCAAACCATTGGCCCATACCCTACCTCAACTCAATATCACCTTCTTGTATGTACCATTATCTAACAGAATTGACAGTCATAATCAAATACAATCCTAAAATATTGAACACGTGACAAAAGAAAATAATTCAAATATGGCATTATTTAGCCTTCATGTTTTCTCGTCTAAATTTATTAATATTCCCCCTTTACTAATGTATTTTCAGCCCTTCAGATTAATCCATGTGGTAATCACCCACTTCCCCACTGAAAAACTAAAGGCACAAGTGGGATCCTCATAGGATGGCAAGGAGCGATCAGGATCGACCCACGTAACCTACTATCAACCATCAATCCCTGATAAATAAAGTGTTCATTACCTCCAAAGCTAAGTGAGTCCCTCCATGAAGCAATAGGTGTTAATAGCCCACTAGCCCATGACATTTATTTAATACAAAATAAAACTAGACGGGGTGGTAGGGAGTGGACAAGATGAAGCCACATCACCCAATGACCATTGTCAATTTTATTTAGATATTGCTCACAGATCTTTCAAAGGTACTGGGCATGTCAATGTAGGAGACACGTGGCTTATGCCTACTAGCCCGCTGGAATAATTAAATGGAAAATAAGATAGAGTGGGGGTGCAGGGAATGGTCGTGATTCACCCATGATGATCGAATGGTCACCATAAAAGCCAAGATCCGCACATGCCAAATTTATTAGTCTTAAAAGAGGGTCCCAACTAGGTGCACAAGGGGTAAAGACATGAGTGCAAGGGTTTATACTTTAAGCCAACAATGGAAAAATTTAATCCAAACTTAGAATCTGACCAAAACTTAGACATATTTCAACCCATGTTAATAAAACAATATTTTCCATATGGCAACAGGCAGTGACTAGGACCACTAGGATGAAGGGGTCGATTTATCAATGAGTCAAAAGGCATAAGTCATGACTTAAATGACTAGGAACCAATAGTAATAATTCAATGGAAAATTAGGACATTGGCAAGGACATAGGCTTACTGATTATTTAGGAAGGGTTTCTAGCAACATAAAACCCGAAAAATAGTGATGATAATAAAAACCCTATGCCCCAAGACAAGGGATTAACCCAAATTTTGTAGAATTTTGAAATGGAACATGAAGCGTTTTTGGGGGTTTCATCAGCGGCTCATGTTGAGGATGTTTATTCCTTCAAAATAGAGCAAGATCTAAGAAGCTCAGGTTTAAGCATACCAAACACAAAGAACCAAAACCAGGACCTACCCGAACAGGGCAGGAGAACCAAACCAGAATACACCATATATACATAATTTACATGACTATACAAAAAGATCCACTTCCCATTTTCTTAGAAGCCTCTTTCGATATCCAAGCTTTCAACCTACAAATGCAACTTCATCACGCTTCAACTTCACTCGGTAGCCTCAGGCCCCCAAAACTTAGGATAGGTATTTCCCCCTATCAAAAACCTTATTTTATGTTGTCTATATTAGACCAAGACTGAAAACATTTCCATGAACTATCCACCAACTAAACTTTTTATGGTTACTACAATCGACCATAATTGCCATGTGTCCAAATTTTCCATTATCATCATGAATTTTGCCTAACTGAGACTTGCAATTAGACAATACTTGAAACCCATACTCTCTGCAATATATGACCTCCACCTATTCATTAGCATGCCCCAGTAAAGGCTTATAATCCAATTGAATTGAGAAATTGAAACATTCATAGTCCACTTGACCATTTAGGTCATATGAGTTGATGCCAACTTCAATTTGCATATCGAATAGAAAACCTCATAAAAACTTGCCTTAAGATCTTTACCCATGAGCATATACCTTGAATTATTGGAGTCACATTGCAATTCCCCCTCTAATGAATCAAAATACATAAGAGGCTCATATAAAACCTTAAACCCATCCCCTATCTTTTGTCCCATGCCAGGAAAAAATTTATCTTGTGTGATGAATAAGAAATGTTCGTACACAGGCATATCTTCAAGTTGATATTCACATTCACTTGAGAACTCCATACCAGACATATTGTCACATGCTCTAATACCATGGAAACATGATCTATCAGCATTCATAACAGCTTGACCTATATTCAACTCAGGGTCATCACTACAAACCCTATTGTCAATCACATCCCATGCATCAAAAAATACTTCCAATTCAAGCTCAGTAACATATTCTGATTTACTCTTCAAATCATCATCCATCTCAATGCAAAATGTATGGCTCAAATAACTTAGAATTAATAGAGTCAGCAACAGGGCACTCTTGTGCACCATCAATTGATATGTGTACTGACTCTAATGTGAAAGGTTCATTACAATCTAAAATTTTCTCATTACAATTTGAACAAGCTTCCTCATCCTTTTCTTCTTCAATACATTCCTTATTGAAAAAAATCATGTCCATTTCTACTACAAAACTAGCAAATTCCATCTCTACTTCATATAGGCAATTAGGGACAACTAGGACATGATCCTGTTGGTTAGTACCACAATTTTCATCATTCTTAGCAATGTGCTCAAGCTCAATTTACTGAACACACACATTCTTATCTTCACATTCATCATCAATCACAATGCTAAAACACTCGATTTCTAATATAATTGGATTGCATACAAGGTATACCTCACATATAATTTGTTCATTCACTAGTAAGGGCAATATTTTTTTAGCATTGATATTATTGCATCCTTTATGCAAAGAAAATGCCTCTAAATTATCCTCATAAAAAAGACTCATATCCTTCAAAAAATAATTAGATACCTCACTTCCCTTATGATCATTATCACAAGGCAATTCATTACCATATGCACTGAGCTCAGAGGGTTTAGAGTGAATGCTCCAACTCTCATTTTTAGCACCTTAACCACTAGTTTGTGAGGAATCATCAACAACACTTGCTAATGCATCTTTATCTTCATTATTGGCGTATTGATTTGTACCTAGACTTCATGTGAATTGGTTACAATCATTATCCATACCAAAAGACAAATGTCTATTCTCTGATAGACTCTCTTCACTTACTTGAGTCACCTTTTGATTCCTTTCGATAGGACAACCACTATTGACACCTTGACACACTATACTTTGTGCATAATCACACTTGGCTTCCTTAGCATTTCTTATCCAATCAATCATTTGATCAAAACCCTATGTCTTCAAATCTTGTGGCAAGGTACTCAATCCTAGCTCAAAAATTTAATAGAATAAGTCAATGCACACTACATCTTCTGGTCTAATACTTTTAGTAATTTCCAACAGGGCATCCAAAAACTTTTCCAATAGGTCATATGGTGATTCATCCTTATATCTTTTCATATGAGATAGTTTTTTAAAAAAATACATTTGATCATCATTGTTTCAACTTTGTTGATGTTTAATCTGCATTTCACCATTAGTTACCTTGGGTAATAATGGACAAACCAGAATAGTAGAAGTATCTCTATCATGACAATTACTACTATTATCTAATTTACTTATATGAGATGTGCCAAAATGACCGACACTTGCAGCCATATAACCCTTCATCATTGAGTACCTCAAGTTATTTTTAATGTCCATGGTAGTTTGATATGCATGATGTAAGGTTAAGGGCTCCTTATCTCTCAAAAAATAACTCATTGCTTCATCAAATGCACCCAAATACACAGCCAAACACTCTTCATCACTTGGTCTCATAGTTTCAAGAATATCCCCAATTGTCTTTGCAAATCTGAGATTGAAAGCTAGGACCAATTCATCTTCATCCTTTTGGATTTCCATAAAAAAAAATTCTTATTGAACTCAGATTAATCCTTTCACCACATTGTTCTATAAATGCTACCATGAACTTGTTCCATGAAGAGATAGAACATACTGGAAAATATGAAAACTAGTCTCTAGCATCTTCCTTTAAAGATTAAAAAAATAATTTCATGACAACATCTTCATGATTTATTTCATAATCTCCCATCAGATCCATAAATATATGCAAATGTCTATAATCTAATTCAGAACCTTGCCCTATGAATCTTGGAAAATGTTCCCTAACATCATTACGAACAAGGTTTGGGAAACCTTGAATACTACTAAAATTCAATGGCATATATCTACCACTAGAGAAATTTCTTTGATGGCATGGCAAAGGTTGCACACCTTGCATGTTCTTACCTAACATTCCATGGGGAAATAAAAAGGAATTATACATTTTCTTTTACCCCTTTACCAACCTCAAATATCAACCTCACAATTAATCATTCACTGACTTACTCTTTGATTTAATCATGACTTCAAAATGCATGGCTTAATTACATCCAGATGCCTTAGATCTTCTAATGGGAATATTTTAAATATAAGTATACTTCTTTACCATAATACAAAAACATCAAATGACACCTTAGAAGTATGTAGAATTACCACTACCATTCCCTTTATTTGTGCTCAATTCACTCAATAGGGAATCAAAAAATTTCCAAATCACTCAACATGGTTTTCACACAAATTTATGCTATATGAAAACCAAAACAAGGGAAATACTTGGATATGTTGCAGCTGCCTTTGAATTATGCTTGTGACTAGAAAACTTTGTAGATCTGAAGCTATCATTAGGTTTTTTGCATAGAGTCGCCACCTCCTTCTTCAAAGGAATAAAACTTTCAATGATATGAAGTTTCTTCCACAAGTTGATTTTACTTTAAAAGCTTCCTTGATCAATAGAATCGCATGTGAATCCTTTAAATCTTCTGCACCATATCCCTTCCCAAGTTTTGATTACTCAAAATCTAAACCAAATGTTCAAATTTAGTAAATTCTTTGACTCTCTCAAGACAATACTTGAGTTCTTTGAAATTTTCTCTCTAGATTTCCATTAGGGTATTTCATCATGTGATCTCAAGTCTACCCTATCTTTTCTCAACAAATTTTCATTCTATTTTACCTAATTTTCTCAAATAGTACATACTGGTTCAGAGATCTTGGAGTTGTCACCCACATTTCTAGTGAGAAATTATAAAATACTTATAGAATTGTGATACATCTTGATAACATTTGAAAGTTTCAAGGGAAACACAACAAATTCTTGCAACATTTAAAATAATTAACTCACTAATATCAAAGCTAAACATGAAAGACAAATTCACTAGCAAATATTTGACTCTTTGATAGGATAGTATGCAACCCAATTTCTAAGTGCATTCCCTAGTAGAGTCGCCAATCTATTGGTTATTTTTTAGGAACCAAACTTAATCTCACCATTCACCTATGAATATGCCAGAATCTAATGATAAGGAAAAGTAAGGATTGGCGAACAAACAAGTAAGGATTCTTAGGCCCTTACTTCTACACTTTGGGCTCTATGAAACCCAAGAGGATAATCCTAACAATGTTCTCGTGATATTTTTGTACCATTTTTATAATAAACATTGCAACACATAGATAATTCTCATATAGAGGCTCAACTAACAGAACATATCAAAGAATTTGGTTGCTTCTTAATAATAGTTCACATTTAGAGCATGAGAATGGTAAAACCTCATATCAATGTAACCATTTCAAAAAAATTGATTTAATGAACAGTTTGTTGCTGAATTAATCAACACAATGCAATATGATTACCTAACTTAAACCATTGCCTCATCCTTGGAACAAAGTCAATACTAATACCCACATTATTTGACAACAATTTTCATAAATGACATTTATTCAAAGCTTTGAGAATACTGCATTACAGTATTTGAACATTGTGTCTCAACCATCACTTCTTACTAGCATTCTAGCACTTAATTTAATATAAACCTATGGCTCCATTCAAGCATTTACATCAATTATTTGAATTAATAAACAAAAATAAAACCACATACCCATTGGAAATCAATAGAGACAAATAAGATAACCCTTGATTATATTATTTATAGTTTATAAAACTAGTACATAGCAAAGAAAATGGTGTTGAACTTGCATTATTCTATTCTATTATGCCAGTATCACTATCATGCAGCTTCATGTACATATTAGTAGACTTGAACCCTAGACTTGACACTAAAATGTTCAATATCCTTTATAATTCTCTGTGTGATCAATTCCAAAACAACTAACTAACTTCTTTTTTGTTTCCGGCCCTGAAATCCAATTTATAAAGATATGGGAGTGAAAAATGGGGGGAAAGAAAAGGAAAAAACTCCATAGAGTTTTTTGAAGAAGACCATCCAGCCTTCCAAAATGAATCATTCATTGTTACAGTAGCACCAAAATCCCTTTTCCACATCGATCAAAGAAGATTCTCTATCAACACCCAAGGCAAAAACTTACATATTAATCAAAAAAGGAACATTTTCCCTTGAAGAAATAGTTTCCAACACCTCTCCTTCAGACCAAAAAAAGGAGTTTCCATGTCAGCATCAAAGAAAAAAAACCATACACTTTCTGAAGAGGACAAGTCCACTATAGTGGCAATGGTGTCATCAAAAATAAAAATAGAACTAGGGTGCTACTTTAACTTTTTAGAGTTAGAATAGCACACCCACTCTATGTTCTTGTTTAAACTAGAGAAGCTAGTACTCCTCCCTCATCAAAATACTCTTGTGGCACCAGAGTAAGAAGGTAATGGCCATACTCTGGGTCAATATCTCCTTCATCACCTGAAGGGCTATCTGAAACTTCTATGGGAGAGTTGTGTCATCCGATATAAGAATCATAAGCCTTGCGATACTTGTTCATTTTCTTCCCACAAGACATAACCAGTTTCTTACCAGAGTCATCCTGGTCACAAACAAAAATTCTATTCTTCAAGTGGTAATTTCTCCTTACACCACCCTTCTTAGTCTTACCACAGGAATTTCTCCTACCTTTTGGCGTTGCAGGAGCTCCTGGAAAGCCGAGTTCATTTGCAGGTGCATCATCCTGGGACTCAAGTAGGCTAAGTCTCATAGAAATTATAACTAGGTGGGTAGACACACTTGGTTTACTCATTCTCATAGAGAAAATGGCAACAGCTACAAAGAAACTTCACAAATTTGCAAGACAAAAACACTTCCCAACTACATGCAAATTCTATCAACCCACATGAATTCTTCAACCAAAACAACCCCTACAAACCCTAGGAAATAAAACCTATAGAGCCTACAATATTTTTTCTAGACTAGCCAACAGATATTCAGTCAACACATTAAAATGTGGACACCAACTTACCTGGGATGAACTAACTTTAATGCTTTTGCAACCTTTTCGCCATAGACACTTTACGCCATCTTCTTTGCAAACTTAAGCTCAATTTCTTTGTTTTTGATTGTAAATTGTGAAGAAAAATATGGCCTCCAACTCCTATTTTATTGAGCAATTTGAGTGTGTTGACCATTAATGCTTGAGGTAGGCTTGCACAAGTGAGTTGACAATCAGTCGCTTAATTTTGAATCTCAGCCATTGATCATCCATCAAGATGGATCGACAGATAAATAAGATCAAGGTAATTGATTATGAAAAAGCTAATTGCATGTTCTTGCTACCTTTTTCCAATCAAAACAGCCCATGTGGATAGAAATCCACTCTGTCTAAACACTTAATCACCCACTTAGCATTTAAGAAAGCCTATTGTGTCATGTTTTCCCGCTCACCCATGGGAATTAATCCACTTGAAACTCATATCGATAGGACAATGGGGAGCGGTCATGATTTAATCTTGAACCATCGGCCCATACCCTACCTCAACTCAATATCACCTTCCCGTGTGTACCATTATCTAATAGAAATAACGGCCCTAATCAAAGAAAATTCTCAAATCTTAAACATGTGCCAAAAGAAAATAATTCAAATATGGCACTATTTAGCTTTCATGACTTCTCAGCTAAATTTATTAATATTCCCCCTTTACTAATGTTTGTTCGGCCCTTTAGATTAATCCATGTGGAAATCACCCGCTTCCCCACTGAAAAATGAAAGGCACAAGTGGGCCCCTCATGGGATGGCAAGGAGCAGTCAAGATTGACCCACGTAACCCGCCATCAACTGTCGATCCCTGATTAATAAAGTGTTTGTTACCTCTAAATCTAAGAGGGTCCCTCCATGAAGCAACAGGTGTCAATAGGCCACTAGCCCATGACATTTTTTTAATACAAAATAAAACCGAACAAGGTGGAAAGGAGTGGACAAGATGAAGCCACATCAACCAATGACCACCATGAATTTTATTTAGATACCACCCGTAGATCTTTCAAATGTATTTGCCCCGCCAATGCAGAAGACACGTGGTTTGTGCTCGCCAGCTTGTTGGAAGAATTAAATGGAAAATAAGATAGAGAGGGGGTACGAGGAACGGTTTTGATTCACCCATGATGATCAAATGGTCACCATAAAATCCATGATCTTCATATGCCAATTTTTTTAGTCTTAAAAGATGGTCCCAACTAGGCGCATGATGAGTAAGGACATGAGTGCAAGGGTTTAAACTTTAAGCCAACGATGGAAAAATTTAATCTAAACTTAGGATATGACCAAAACTTAGACACATTTCAATGTTAATAAAATAATATTTTCCATACGACAATGGGCAGTGACTAGGAACACTAGGATCAAGAGATCGATTTATCAATGAGGCAAAAGGCATAAGTCATGACTTAAATGATTAGAAACCGGCAATAAGAAGTCAATGGTGAATTAGAACATTGCCAAGGACGTAGGCTTAGGGATTATTTTGGAAGGGTTTTTAGCAACATAAAACCCTAAAACTAGTGATGGTAATCAAAACCCTAAGCACTAAGACAAGGGATTCACCCAAATTTTACAAAATTTTGAAACGGAACATGAAGCATTTTTAGGGGTTCCATTACACCATTTGTTATTCATTGCTTCCCTTCATGGGTAGCAACTGTACATGAACTATTTAGGGAATAAGAACCATGTAAAGGGTTGTGTACCCACTTAAATAGTTCACATAAAACATAGACTAGAAAATAGAGCTACATATTTTATGCCTTGATCACATTTGGAAGCTTGGTATGTAGGAAGTCTGGGAAACAAAGGATTCTCCCAATACTCAGGAATTCAACAATGGGGCTTAGAGAAATAGAGAGATCACCTAAACATTTATAAAAGATAATTAACTAAATTATATTCAACTATACTCAGTAGAATCCCGTATGGATTGCTTATTCCCCAAGGCCATAGGCCAAATTCTGTGGCAGGTTTCAAGCCTAGAATTATAAAATATACACCCAAAAGGATGAAGAATTCGATACACTTTTAGTAGGAAGTGTAGCCATCAGGGAAGCAACTCAATAGTAGTTGTTCCAATGAGTAAAAGAATCTGGCCAAAGCACATACTTGTAGTGTAGAAAAATGTACTCCTTTAATACATTTTCACACTTTTTTTGGTCCCTCTTAATTAAATTAGACTTAATTATGCCTTAATAAGCCCTATTTTACATCGAAAAGCCTAATAAATTACATTTTCCAAAGGGGAACCCCGACAATAATTAATTCCAACACATAACACTTTACTTTGAGCAATGTTTGTTCCAGGAATATGGACTTGGGACCCATTCGCCCATGGGTGAATGGGTCCACCCTAGTTCTTTGAACTTGAATTGAAATTATTTTTTTCACAGTATTTTAAAATCTCTAAATTCAAATTTGGATGTTGGCTTGTAATGTTTAATTTTTGAGAACTTAAGGATACATAACTAAAAATACAAGGTTATTTCATCAATTCAAATCCTAAGAAGCTAGAGTTTTCATGCAAGCATTTCCTAGAGCAATGTTTATGATCAAGAGAATTCAATAGAAGATTTATCAAGCATTTTTTTGCAACATTCAAGATAACAAGAATCATGTCAAGGTCTTAAGTATTATGCATGTTATTGGAGCTAACATAGTGATGTAGGTTTCAACGATCAAGCAAGCATGCAAATTCATATTTCAAGCATCAAGATCCACATCCATTGAAGGCATTTCATGCAAGATCAAGACCAACCTTTCAGATTTCCAAAGGTATTTTCAATGGTTTGGTGAGGTACAACATAGCTTGTTCATTCACCATTCCTTTTGCATTTTCATTATTTCAATTCAAGGTTTAATTACCCAAATGGTGTTTGACTAAGGAAAACCTCCATTCACCAAAATAAAACAATATTTTCCTCTCTTTTTTTTGTTGCAAATTTTACGTTGAAGAAGGATTGAAGATCTTTTGGAGAGAAAGATTGGAAATGTTGTCAAAGTTGCAAAAATGTTGTCAAAGTTATCATCAATTCACTGAAGCTCACCTAGAGATCTAATTTTTGAGTTTCTGACATTGCAACTTGGATCAAATGGAAGCTACAAAGTGACATCAGAGGCTCCCAAAAAAAATTTGAAATCTCTAACAAAAGAACCATTTTCCCATTAGTGAATGAGTCCCATAGAGCCTTTTGAAAGTCCTTTTTGGTGACTAGTAAACTAAGTTTACTCACCTAAGGGTTGTTAGTCAATTGTTTGTGTTGATATCATTTCCTAATGAAATAGTGAGAAATAGGTCTATATTTCAAATTAGTTCACACAAACATATCAACACACCTATTTTTCTATATTTTATTTTGGTGAACCTAATGTTGTACATCACAATTCTAAAACTTGGAGTCCATTTAAACCCTATATATAGGATGTTCATTACTTTGCATTACATTGCATTACAATAATTTGCATCTTATTTAGGGTTGATAAATTGCATTACTTTGCATCTCATTTAGGGTTTTAGGTTCACATTTTTTCATTCTTTAAAATTTGAAAAATTTGAAGATTTCATCAATTTTGTAGAGTATTTTCATAATGTTGCATTATCTAAATCAAAAAATTGAATAAAAACTGCATTTCAAATTAGGTTTTTTTTCCTAATATTTAGCATCATTTCACACTTGCATTTTGATCATATTTTCTAGAAATTTGAAACTGTAACCACCTATTTGCAACCACAATCTGAAAAACATAAGTATCGACTCAAAGCTCTATAATTTGATTTTTCCAAACCCTGAAGTGAGACCCATTCACCCATGGGAAAATGAGTCCCTGATTAGGGATTTTTCTGAATTTCTAGGCATTAAAAATCCCCAGTTTCCATTATATGCTTCTACATTCAAATCTTAGTTTCAGTTTCCAGAATTTCTATTATTTTAAATTATTCAGATTCAAGTGCATTTCAAAATCAAAATTGGACTTAAAAAACATCATTTTCAAGTTTTTGGCATAGTATAAGCAGCAAATTATCTTGTTAAAATTTGAATATTTGTTATCTCCATGCATTTCAATTCATTATTGTATCATGGATATGTCTATGGGAAGTTACATATGGAAGTCTTTAATGCCTTTGGTAGATGTCTCAAGTCATGTGTTTCATAATTACCCTAATGCACTAGAACCTAATCATGCTCAATCAACTCCTAATGAATTTCCTCGTGAGGTTGACATCATAGGAGAAGATGAGGATGGCATGTGTAACTTCATACATAATTGTCTTGACAATCTTGAGAACAACACATCCTTTTACCCATCCATGCAACAACTAATACCACTCATAATTCCATCACTTGATATGTTCAACATTTTACATCTTGAAATTGAACCAAAAATTAAGCCTCAACCATCAATCATTAATGAACTTGGTAACAAGAGAACTAATGATACTCTTCCATCTTATACTAACTGAGTTACTAATAAACCCATTAACTTAGAAGAGAATTATGGTAAAGGCTTTAAGATCTTAAGAAAACAAGGATGTGACATAATCAATGAGCATGAAGTCCACAAATTACTAGAATAAATCCCAATTGAAGATACCAAAGGTTTAGGATATCAAGATCCTCCACCCACCACATCTTATAAAGAAACAAGTTTCCTCCTTTTTAATGATCAACCGATCCCTCACAAGGATGATAGGATCACCTTAGGTCCTCCTCCCTCAAACAAACCTCAATCAAGCAAAAAACCTTATAAAGTAAGAGAATTGCTATTTTTGCACACCAAAACAAAAATTGAACAAAGAACGGAACACCTTCTCTACCTAGGATTGATTTACTTGCCTCCTATCAAAGAAAACAAGAAGGGTAAGAGTAAAAATATGAACTATTGTGCATTTTTTTGAACACTTGGTCATCTTACTGATGAGTTTCATGCTTGAAAGAAGATATTGAGTGGATTTTATCCTCCAGATAGTACCTATTATTTTATAATAGAATAGCAATTGTATGCACTTTGCTCTGTTCCATGTAATAGTTGTAGAATCTTATAATTCTCACTATTGCATGTATTACACCATAAAAAAACATTGTCCTACCACAATGAGCACCACATCAACACTTACCTTGGCTCATCATTGTCCTGCACTTAGTTGGGCAAGAGGTTAGGTAAGCCTTGTCCTAGTACAACACTTGTTATTGTCCCTTTGGCTAGTTTTCTGACTTTCACATATGATGAACAAGATTGGGATGAAGATGACCTGCTATAGGTTGACTCACATGTACTCTGATAGTCTTTTATTTTTCTTTCTTTTCATATTCATTTGTGTGATTGCATGTGTGTAATGTGATCGCCAGATCATTCAAATTTACATGTCTTTATGTGTATTCCTCTATTTGTACCTACATTCTTCTATATGTCATAAACCTTTATCTTTTCTTTTGTCTTGCATTTTCCTTTTTTGAATGACATAAGGCATTGAGACATTTAGGTCTCCTCCATGTTGACCCAAAATCTTTTCTTTGTTTTGACTCTCTATGTGTCATTCCTCAAGTTCCATGAGATACTTGGGGAATGATGATGTTTCCAAGCTTAATACCATTGTAGTTGTAGTGTACAAAAATGTAGCCCTTTACATTTTCACATTTTTTTGGGCCCTCCTTGCTAAAATTGGGCTTCTTTATGCCCATGGGTGAATTGGTCCACCCTAGTTCTTTGAACTTGAATTGAAAATATATTTTTCATAGTATTTTAAAATCTCTAAATTCAAATTCAGATGTCGGCTTGTAATGTTTAATTTTTGAGAAATTAAGGAAGCATAACTATAAATAAACTTGGTTATTTCATCAATTCAAATCCTAAGAAGCTACAATTTTCATGCAAGCATTTCCTAGAGCAATTTTTATGATCAAGAGCATTCAAGAGAAGATTTATCAAGATTTTTTTTGCAGCATTCAAGATCTCAAACATCATGTCAAGGTCTTAAGTATTATGCATGTTTTTATAGCTAACATTGTGATGTAGGTTCCAAAGATCAAGCAAGCATTCAAAGTCATATTTCAAGCATCAAGATCCACATCCATTGAAGGCATTTCATGCAAGATCAAGACCAAAATTTCAGATTTCCAAAGGTCCATTCATAGGGTTTGGTGAGTTGCAACATAGCTTTTTCATTCACCATTCCTTTTACATTTTCATTATTTCAATTCAAGGTTTAATTACCCAAATGGTGTTTGACCAAGGAAAACCCCCATTCACCAAAATAAAACATTTTTTTCCTCTCCTCTTTTTGTTGCAAATTTTACGTTGAAGAAGGATTGAAGATCTTTTGGAGAGCAAGATTGGAAACATTTTCAAAGTTGCAAAAGAGTTTTCAAAGTTATCATCAATTCACCAAAGCTCACCTAGAGATCTGGTTTTTGACTTTCTAACACTACAACCTAAATCAAATGGAAACTACAAAGTGACATCAAAGGCTCCTGAAAGTTGTTTGAAATCTTTGACAAAAGAACCATTCACCCATGGCTAAATGAGTCCCATACAACCTTTTGAAAGTTCTTTTTGGTGACTGGTAAACATCACTCAAACCTTCTCAGATCTACAAAAAAAAATCTATTTTTGTCAATATTGAGTTGTATATTGTTGTTTCAAATTTGAATTGGCATAATTAAGTTGATTTTCTATTTTTAGTTTTTCTCCCAAAAGTGTTCTTCATGTTGAAACCCCTGTCCTCAAGCATAAGGAAATCAATAGATTCCTTCATTGAGTTGACTCACCTAAGGGTTGTTAGTCAATTCTTTGTGTGGATCTCATTTCCTAATGAAATAGTGAGAAATAGGTCTATATTTCAAATTAATTCACACACACATAACACACTTATTTGTCTATATTTCATTTTGGTGAACCTCATGTTGTACATCACAATTCTAAAAATTGGAGTCCATTTAAACACTAGATCTAGTATTTGCATTACTTTGCATTGCATTACATTAATTTGCATCTTATTTAGGGTTCATAACTTTCATTACTTTGCATCTCATTTAGGGTTTTAGGTTCGCATTTTTGCATTCTTTAAAATCTAAAAAAAATCAAAAATTTCACCAATTTTGTAGAATATTTTCATAACATTGCATGATCTAAATCAAAAGATTGAATAAAAATTGCATTTAAAATTAGGTCTTTTTCTTGTTATTTAGCATCATTTCACACTTGCATTTTGATCTAATTTTCTAGAAATTTGAAACTATAACTACCTATTTGCTACCACAATCTATAAAGCATAAGTATCAACTCAAAACTCTAGAATTTGATTTTTCAAAACATCGAAGTGAGATGCATTCACCCATGGGAAAATGATTCCCTGATTGGGTTTTTTTTGAATTTTTGGGCATTAAAAACCTTCGGTTTCCATTCTATGATTCTACATTAAAATCTTAGTTTCAGTTTCCAAAAAATTTGTTTTCTGAAATCATTCACATTAAGTTTAGTTATTCAAATTCAAGTGCATTTCAAAATCAAAATTGGACTTAAAAGACATCATTTTTACGTTTTTGGCATAGTATAAGTCTAGCAAATTATCTTGTTAAAATCTAGATTTTTTTTCTCTTTGAATTTCAATTCATTGTTACATCATGGTTATGTGTATGGGAAACATATGGAAGTATTAGGATAGCATGCATAACTTCATACATAATTATCAAGGCTTTAAGATCATGCATAACTTTATGTCTCCAAGAACCTGATCATGATCAATCAACTCCTAATGAGTTTCATCGCAATGTTGACATCATAGGAGAAGATGAGGATAGCATGCATAACTTCATACATAATTTTCTTAACAATCTTGAGAGAAATTCATCCTTTTACCCATCCATGCAATAACCGATACCACTCATAATTCCATCACTTGATATGTTCAACATTTTACATCTTGAAATTGAACCAAAAAATAAGCCTCAACCATCAATCATTAATGAACTTGGTAACAAGAGAACTAATGATACTCTTCCATCTTATACTAACAGATTTACTAATACCCATTAACTTAGAAGAGAGTTATGGTCAAGGCTTTAAGATCGTAAGCAATCAGCATGAAGTCTACAAATTACTAGAGAAAATCCCAATTGAAGATACTAAAGGTTTAGGATATGAAGATCCTCCTCCCACATCTTACAAAGAAACAAGTGTCCTCCTTCATAATTATCAACCAATCCCTCACAAGGATGATAGGATCACCTTAGGTCCTCCTCCCTCAAACAAACCTCAATCAAGCAAAAAAACATTATAAAGTAAAAGACTTGCTATTTTTGCACACCAAAAAAAAAATTGAACAAAGAATGGAACACCTTCTCTACCTAGGATTGATTTACTTGCCTCCTATTAAATAAAACAAGAAAGGTAAGAGTACAAATATGACCTATTATGCATTTCGTTGAACACTTGGTCA